>PVJN01053505.1:0-13717 GCA_004026805.1 Lasiurus borealis | reverse complement strand
GGGCCGGATGCTTTGGAAGGTTTTTTGGGAGGCGGTGGGGCAGTGGGAAGAGGGGGGTTACTGCTGGTCAGAAGTATCTGGCGGGTTGAACAGGGAGAGCAGAGGTCGGGGCGGGAACGTATGTCCCAAAAAGCCTGGACGTAGGGGACCTCAAAGCCTTTACCCATGCGCCGGCAGTGATTGTTTAAGTCTGTGAGAACACTAAAGTCAAAGTTGCCAGTGGGGGGCCAGCGGGACTGGTTATCTAGAGGATATTGAGGCCATTGTTGTTGCGAGAGAGAAATTAAACGTTTGGCCTTGAGCGTCTGAGTGTACCCCAATTTGGAAAAATTTTCTAAGGAGACACCCTAGAGGTGTCTTAGGATCCAGCCTGGACCCTGAGACTCCCATATCTGAGGGGTTTCCCGCTCCCCGAGATTAGAGACAAAGCACCAAGGGAGGCGTCCCACTGATTGGTACACAGTCCCGGTTCCGGGTTGGAGTCTGAAGAGGACTAAGGGCATCTCCTTTGTCCTCAAAGAGACCGGACAGTAGCCCTCTGAGAGCGGAGGAGTCCTCTCGGCACGGCTGTGACTTAGGAAGAGAGGCTCAGGACGGATCTCGGAGAGCAGGAAAGAAAGGGAGGAAGGTTTCCCGAGTAACTCACTGGAGATGGAGTCCAAGGGGAGTCCAAGGGAAGTCCAGGCCGAGGTCTGGGGCGGCAAACCGGGGAAGTGAGCCGGACCGGCCAATCGACTCAGACCCTGGTACCTCTGGAGTCTGGGAGTTAGCCCGGGCCAGCTGCCGCTGCCCACTGCTTCCCAGGTTGTAAGTGGAGACCAAGGTGAGGATCATCCGAGTCTGAAACCCACTCCCGGGTTTCGGCACCAAATGTAAGGTTTTTTACGCTGCCGCCAAGAGGAAAAACTGTGAGTCCAAACAGAGACCGAATTAAACAGGCTTTATTGGGAGCACACGGGCAGGGAGAGGGGAGCAGGAGAAGCCTCGCCAAAACTGGGGCAGGGGTAAGTTTTTAGACTTTTCAGAGGCTGCCGTTATCGGCAGAAACCGGTGGCAGTTAGGGCTTTCTGGGGGGCAGGTGACGCCTGGGGTCTGTTCTGCAGTCTGGCTATTTCCTGGAACTGTTTGTCAGGCAGGGATTCTCCACCGGGGTGTGACGGTTTGGGAATGTCGATGTTGAAAGGTCAATTTTGCAAGGTGGGGGTTACTTTTCCACCTCCGGGGCAGGGCGCCAGTGAAGGCTGGACAGTTTCCTGTAGTCAAACCCTGCTCTACTATGATTTTTATCTACAGTAAATATGTAGTACTGTATGTTCTGCCGTCCATGGGCCCCATTGGGAAATCAAACCTCCTTCTGAAATAAAATGTTCTGTATCAGCCACTTAAAAACAGACAGAAAGTAAAATTCACCTAATTTCAATGTAGCCAGCTAATGCTGCAGAATGGGCAATTTCTATTTTATGTTTGCCCGAACTTAATCGAAGTTCTTTCTAGTAGTCTTAGGCAAATTTACTTCTCAGGTTCCATCTATATTCTACTCTTACTGCCCACTTTCTCTCATTTTAATCCTTCAGAGTGATGTATTCTCTCCATGCATTTCCTCTGAACACAGCAGACCCCCAATGGATGATACTATCTAATCTCTACCCAGTAAAATGTGACATTACCTTTTATTTCTTTTCATTTACTTTAGCTACAATCTATGTTCTGTCCTGATGCATTAGGTAGTCAGAAATTTATTTCACTTGTGGAACACATCAAAACAGAGAACCAATTTTTGTTCAAGTAATTTTAAGTCTTCAAAACAAGCATGAATAGGAACATCTTAATATTGATAAACTATGAACAGAGAGGTAGTATGGTTAAGGAGATATGCTTTGAAGATCAGTTGTGGGTTTAAATCCCTTCTGTTATACTAATAACTCTGTGGCCTGGGGCAAGTCATGAACCTCTCTGTGTCTTAAAGTTTTATTATTTGTAAAAGAGGGATAATACTGCCTACATCAAAGAGCCATTGTATGAACATATATAAGGTTTCTGTAAGAGATGACATCTAGCACTAGCTGGTTTGGCTCAGTGGGTAGAATGTTGGACTGAGGAATGAAGAAGGGTCCTGGATTTAATTTCAGTCAAGGGCATGTACCTTGGTTGTAGGTTCCCCAGCCCTAGTCGGGATGTGTACAGGAGGTAACCAATTGATGTGTCTCTCTCACATCAATGTTTCTCTCTGTCTCTCCCTCTCCCTTCCACTCTCTCTAAAAATTAATAGAAAAAATGTCCTCAGGTGAGTATTAACCAAAAAAAAAAAAAAAGTTAACATCTAACAGATGTGAATGGTAGGCAAACTAACAGATTTATGGGGTCAGATACTTTATATGTAAAGTATTGATTAGTTCAGTTTTCACTTTTTTTTTCCTTAGAGGTAAGTAATACAGTAGTTAAGAATATATATTCTGGAGCCATGTTGCAAAGATTCAAGTCCCAGAGTCATCAAACAAGTTACTTAATCTCTCTGTGCCTAATCTGTAAAATGGGGTTGATCATAATAACCCTATCTGATAGGGTTGTTAAGATGAACTAAATTAGCCCTGGCAGTGTAACTCAGTTGGTTAGAGCATCCTTCTGATATGCCAAGGTTATAGGTTCCATCCCAGTCAGGGCACATATAAGAATCAAACAATGGGGTGCATAAATAAGAGGAACAACCAATCTCTCTCTCTCTCTCTCTCTCTCTCTCTCTCTCTCTTTCTCTCATCAATTAAAAATTTTTTACAAAGATTATCTCAGTTAACATATGTAAAGCATTTATAATGATATCCGGCCACCAGAATAAGCATTTGTACAGGTTAGGATGATGATAAAGTTTATGTTAATTTGTTTAAGCCAAGCTACTCAGATATTTGGTCAAACATCAGTCCAGATGTCTCTGTGAAGGTATTTTTAGATAAGAATAACATTTAAATCAGTACATTTTGAGTAAAGCACATTACCTCCATAATGTAGGTGGGCTTCATTCAACCAGTTAAAGGCCTTCAGAGAAAGACTGACATCCTTCAAGAAAGAAGAAATTCTGCTCCCAGGCTGCCTTGGGACTTGAGCTACAGCGTCATCTCTCCCCTGACCTCCAGCCTGCCACTCTGCTGCAGGGCCTTTGTGCTTGCCCTTTCCTCTGCCAGAATGCTTTTCCTTCTAAAATCCGCATGGCCTGTTCCCCTGTTCCCTCTCTTCAGGTTTGGATTTGCCAGCTTCTACGTTTGTAAGCCAGTCCCTTACATACTTATCTCTCCTTTTCTCTGTCTCCTCTCTGGAGAACCCTAATACAGTTAATTATTATTTTTACTTGTAGCACGAAGTGATATTCTATCTTGCTTCTTTAATAAGAGCACAAGCAATCCTCCCAACTGAGAGGAGAATCATTAAGGTTTGTTTTGAAAAGAGGCAAGGAAGCAAGAAGGCTCAGGGCAGGTTCAGGAAATAATAAGGGTGGCTAGAAGGAGGGTGTGTTTAGGGAAGTAGTGGTTATAAAGTTGGTAAAGGACAGGAGCAGCCTGTGGAAAGTTTGACTGCCAGCCTTGGAAGTTTAGGATTTTTTATTTTATTTATTTTTTCACTGTTGGAAATGGGGAGCTGCAAAGCTTTGTGAAGCAATGCTGCAGGATGAAAAAAAGGTATCGATGGGTATGGAATTAGTTAGGAGGAGGGAGAAACCAGGGAAAGAGAGAACAAGTAGAAAACATCACGCAGCCTTGCAGTGTGCAGTTCATTACCCAGGAGTCCCACGCATCTGTTTCCTTATTGTTGTTTCACTGGCTCACATCTCAGGCCACATGGCAGTCCCTCATGCGGGGAGGCTGACATTCCTGTCTGGGTCCCCTTTCCTCTGCCCTCCTCTCGGCTTCCAGCTTCTGGCCTCTTCCCAATGATATATACAAAGGTGGGGAGGGAATAGGGAGCACCACGTTTGTTGCCCCTGGTGACCTGGAGAAAGCTTTCCTGGTTCAATCCTGGAGGAGGACTGTGAATTCTGTTTTGTTTTGTTTTTTCATATTAAAGTATCTGCAACAAAACCTACCTCTCATTTCGCTTAATTTTTATAGCATAATCATTATGTGCTATTAGTTTACTTAAATTTTAAAAACTTTTCCTGGAGTAATTTTATATATAAAATCCAGATCACCCAAAGCCAAAGTAATTTTTAACAGGTAAATGCTAATCCTGTTTTTAAAGTCTATATTTAACACTGCTCTGGGGCTGCAGAGAGGGAAAGAGAAACCCAGTTGGGTTCTTTCCCGGAGTATGTTAATGAACTAAAAAAAAAGAATACTTTCTTTTCTGCCATTGGAAGAAAAACTGACCAATAGAAAAGCAATTCAGCACCTACGCCCACACTGTGTACAGAACAGGAAGGTGTGTCTGTACATGCCAATAACTCATGATTTTAGCTGCCTGACAGTGACAAATGTGCCATTCGTCATCTCTTACATGTTATCATGAAATTCTGAACTTTAATTCACATGAGACTCAGAATAAAGGAAATGAATTTTGGAAATTAGACATAATTTCCAACAGTTTAAAAGCATACACAGTTCTGAAATTACAGGTTTCAAAGACAATGGCGGTTTTTTCCCACTGAGTGCATTTTTCTGGTGTTTATCCAGAAAAAATATGTAAAACTAGTTATTTGTATATTCCCTTCCTTCTGCTGACAAGAAAAGCACTGCATATTCTTTATGAAGATGTCAGGGGAATTTTTTGGCTTATTCTTGCTGCAGCTAGCAGTGCATTAGCAGATATTACTTGGCAATAAACACAGTTTTAGATTGACTCTTTTTTTTTCCTTTATTGATTAAGGTATTACATATGTGTCCTTATCCCCTTAGATTGATTCTTGAAGGTATAATTTTCTCCATGTCATTCTCTACCATCCCCCCCAGTTGAAAGGGTACAATGTTAATTTTAATGTGTCCACATGTTGTTTTAGAGGTGGATCAAGATTTTTTATTTTTATTTTTCAAACTGGCTATTTATAGGCTCTACCAATGCACTGTAAAATCTTTAAAGAATAATGATATTCTTTATTTTTATGGGACACTTACATTCTCTGACTAATTTTATTCTTGCAGCAATTACATAGTCAGCCAGGGAAGGTGACATGTAGTGCTCTGTTACAGGGGCACAGCGAAGTTAGCTACTTGTCTGAAGCTACACATTGGCCAAAAGCAATGTGGGAGTCCAGGTTCCAGGCGTAAGCAAGGTACATTTTCCATAATTACAAGACACCTATCAAGAGTTAGAAACTTGTGTTTTTTTTCTCTCTCATTCTTTCCAAGTAGCCTTGTATATTCAGTGACTGAAAAATCCCTAACTTAGAAGAGAGACAGACAGAGATAGAAAAGGGAAGAGGCTCCTAGACTCCTAGGATAATACTTAGAGAATGTTGTACTCTTCTAGGTACAGCATTTATCATATTTAGATACATGCACACTGTCTCCCCTGCCCCCTCTCAATTTGCATGCAAGCAGAAACCAGTTGTATTTTTTATTCAGTGCTGTAAACACAAAGCCTACCTACATAGTACCTGATATACAGTAGGAATTTCATGAAAAGTTATTGAAAAAATTGATTGAAGAGTTCTCTTTGATTAAAATTGTCCCAAGAAAAACTTAATTAAGTAATTTTAAGTTGGAGCTGCTCTCTGTATCAGTTTTGATAGGCTAGGTTAAGTTAGCGCAAGGTGCAATAACAGTATCAGTGACTTAAGACAACAAAGATTTGTTTCTCGCTCATACTATATGGCCATCATGGATTGCAGCAGGATTCTGCTCTTCAGAGTCACTCAAAGAAGCAGCCATAATATGGAATATTGTTGGCTGCAATGACAGAAGTGACCCTTGGAAGGTCTTACAGGGGAATAATGGATGCTCCAACTCAAAACCCTGTCAGCTCCACTCACAATTCATTGGCCCCCAACCCCTCACAGGTGCCTTGCCTCCACACAGCACCACCCACAAGGGGGCCAGAAACTGCCTGGATGGTAGAGCAGGGAATATTTGGCAAATGGTATTAATGATTATCATATTTCATCTCCTTGGTATTGAGCTTTTGTTATTGAAGTAAGAAAATGCAATTTTGTTTAAAATGTTTCCTGTAATATGCATATATAAAATATAATTTTCCTTCTAACAGCCCTCTATGAGAATGATGCATAGTGATATTAAATACTTGAATAAGGTCAAATAGAAAAAGTCAGTGATGGAAATAGATAATTCAAATCTCTGTACCACTGGTTTTGGATGAAGCCATTTATTCCATATTTGGGGAAGTAAATTACACATGGTAATGATGTTGTACAAAATGTGGAGGAGGGGGTCTCTTCCCTACAGGGTGCGACTGGGGGTGGAGCTCTTACAATATCCTGAGAACAGGAATTTTCTCAATTTGCATGGGAAAGTGGGTGATATTTATTTCTGTGGAATTAAATCCTTGAGTTTTTAAAGTCCCAGTTCCCCTCGTCCAGTAATAGAAGTGTAACTGGGGTTTTAGTAAAGGTAGAAGCAAAGCCCATGTCCAGAGTTTCTTTTCCATGTAGAGACAGGTCCAGTACAGCATCAGGCCAGTTGTAGTCCATTAGTTCATTGTATGGTGAGGGGGCCGGGGGAAGTTCATCCGAATGGCTGTGGGCCACATGGGAGAATGCCAGGAAGTCAAGCACAAGCCATTGAGCCCTGGGTGCCAAAGGGAACCTCATGAGCAAACTTTTTGGTCAGGGGATTATATGTCCCATTCTGGTTCCCAAGTGTGACAGACAACAAGCACCTTCTCTGGTATCCCAAAGATGCACGGGCATGCATCCATCTTTTCTTTGCCCATTCTCCTTCCCCCAATGTCTTGCAGGGAACTCGGCTATACCATCTGGCCTTCCCTTTGCTCCTTTTCTGTTATTAATAATTAGCTAATTACAATGGCATCAGGAACAAAACAACAGTTATACTCTAAGATAAAATCATTGCTGTAAGTTTTCATTGGGTCCAAAGGACAAGATTTAGCAATTGTGATTGTGTTTTGGCAATTATTCTGGTGATACAGAGAAGGGACATCTGGACTAGATATTTTGACTAGAAAAGCCTGAACTGTGGAAAAATACATCTTAGTATCTCTGGCCTATGTCTTAGGCATGAGGCCAAATGTAGCTCACAGATTCACCTTGAAAATTGCTGATTCTAATATGAGAGAAGAAAAAAATGTTTTCTTGCCACCCTCCTGGGTCATCTGGCTGGAGATTAAACTGATAAAAGGCAAATTTAAAGGGGAAAATAAAAATTCTAATTATGTAAGTATGCATGGAAATTTCACAAAATAATCTATACTAATAAAAGAGTGAGCAGCAAATTGACCAGATCTCTGTGACACACACCAGCCAATCAGGACTGAGCATGCAAATTAACCAAACAAAGATGGAGGGTTAATTTGCATATGCAGGAACTGAAGGGAGTGGGTGTTCTGAACCACCCCAACCACTCTGGGCCTCTGGGCAGTGCGGGAAGGCAGAAAGGCAGCTCTAGGGCCTGAGTGAAAAGGTGGATCAGGCTGGAGTGAAGGTGGAGCCAGCAGCTAGGGGAAGGAAGGTCCATTCTTGCACAAATCTTTGTGCATCGGGCCTCTTCTAATAATAATAAAACTCCAGGACGCCAGATGATTGAGGTTAATATATTATCTTAGACTAATCGACAGAATAAGAATTTGGGGCTTCTGGGTGGGGAAGACTAGTTATGGGACGATGAAGGGAAGAACTACAGTGGTACCTCGAGATACGAGTTTAATTCGTTCTGTAACCTTGCTCTTATATCAAGTTGCTCGTATTTCAAAGCAAATTTCCCCATTGAAATCAATTGAAATGCCGTTAATCCGTTCCAGCCCCCAAAATGCCACTCCAGTTGTTCTTGTTATGTGTTTCTGAATAAGAAAAATGTATTTATAAATGACAAATATTGTATAAAAACATAATAAAAGAGAATATAAAGGAATAAACTGGTTTTATAAAGTGTATTTACCTACTCGTTACACTCTTAATGCTTATCCCTAAACTGAATGTAACTTAACTAATCTTCACTGAACTTAATAGCTACTGGTCTTTGCATTTTTGGCCGATTTAAAAAAAAAAACGTGTCCAATGAGGTTTGCCTCTTCCTCCCTTTCAGAATGTTTTTGAAATGGGTGAGGCAAGTTTCATTGAACAACTCCGATGCATGACCAGTAGCAACTTTTTCGGGGTGTTTCTTTTCCTTGAAGTGTGACACCCTCTCCCACATTCCTAAGATCTACTTTATCTCACTTGTAGAGATCTCCTCCACCTCTGGCTCCTCCTCAAAACCAATTTCTTGGAGAACCTCCGCATGTTGCTGAGACTGCAACTCTTGTAACTCCTCCGTGGTGAGTTCCAGAGAGTGCTCCTCGACGAGCTCATTCACGTCTCTCTCATCCACCTCCAGGCCCATGGATTTTCCCAGAGACACTATCTCCTCTTCCACTGGCACCTCGGGTTCGAATCCTTCGAAGGTCCTTTTGGCTACGGCCTCAGGCCACAGCTTCTTCCATGCAGAGGTCAAAGTCCTCATTGTAACACCCAGCCAGGCCTGATCAATAATTCTGAGGCATATCAGGATGTTAAAGTGGTTCTTCCAGAACTCTCGAAGGGTGAGGTTTGTGTTCTCCGTCACCTCAAAGCAGCGCTGGAACAGGTTCTTGATGTACAGCTTTTTAAAATTAGAAATCACCTCCTGATCCATGGGCTGCAGGATAGGAGTGGTATTGGGAGGTAGGTAGACAACCTTTATAAACTTGAACTCTTCGAGGAGTTCATCTTCGAGGTTCTGTGGGTGAGCAGGAGCATTGTCGAGGACGAGGAGGGCTTGCATGGTTAGGTTGTTTTCCTGTAGATATTTCTTCACAGAAAGGCTGAAAACCAGGTTTACCCACTCCACAAAATACTGCCTGGTGACCCATGCCTTCGGGTTTGCCCTCCACAGAACTTGCAGTTTATCTTTTAAAATCTTAAGTGACTTAAAGACTCTGGGGTTTTCCGAATGGTATACGAGCAGAGGCTTGATCTTGCAGTCGCCACTCGCATTGGCGCACAGTGCGAGAGTTAGCCTATTCTTCATGGGTTTGTGGCCTGGGATCGCCTTCTCCTCTGCCGTTATATAAGTCCTATTCGGCATCTTCTTCCAGAAAAGCCCTGTCTCGTCACAGTTGAAGACTTGCTGGGGGATATATCCTTTGGCTTCTATCAGTTCAGAAAAAGTTTTGAGATAATCCTCAGCTGCCTTCACATCCGAACTTGCTGCTTCACCATGCCTGAAGATGGAGTGAATGCTGGACCTTTTCCTGAAGTTATCAAACCAGCCTCTACTGGCTTTAAATGAGTCTTTCGATGCTTCATCTGTGGAAGTGCTCGGGGTCTGCTCCAGCAAATCACCATAAATCGCTCATGCATTCTCGCATATGATGCCTTGTGTTAATGTATCTCCTTTAAGCTGCTTCTCCATCACCAACACAATCAGTAGATTCTCCATCTTTTTCATGGAGAGAGCTAGGGAGCTTAGAAATTATTGTAACACCCTTAGCTGGCATTATACCCTTTATCGACTCCTTCTGTTTAAGCACAGTGCATATCGTTGAAGTACTATGCCCGTATTGCCTCGCCAAGTCAGCCACTTGCACACCTTGCTCATATTTTTCTATAATTTCACGCTTTAATTCAATAGACATCATCCTCTTCTGAGCACTGACCTTTCCACTCGCTTTCTTTGGACCCATGGTTATAAAAAGAAATGTGATAAAGTATGTAAATGCACAAAAGATGCTTCGATAACGAGTAAACAAGCACACTAACTGAGGCATGGGAAACTATGAGAGCTCGAGTCTCGGTAAACTGGTGGGTGGTGTGCAGCCAGCCGATCTACGCGATTACTCCTATCTCAAATGTTGCTCGTATTTCAAAGCAAAAATAGCTCACTCGATGGCTCATATCTCAAAAATCTTGTATGTTAGGGCACTCGTATCTCGAGGTACCACTGTATATGGTAGATTAGGGTTATTTTTTTTGTGTGTGTTTTTAAATTAACTTATTTATTGATTTTAGAGAGAGGAAGGGGATAAAGAAAGAGAGAGAGAGAGAGAGAAAGATATTTGTTTATGCATTCATTGGTTGGTTCTTGTATGTGCCCTGACCAGGGATGGAATCCACAACTTTAGCATATCAGGATGAGGTTCTAACCCACTGAACTACTGGGCCAGGGAAAGTTTTGTCTTGATATGCAGATAAGAGTTTCTCAGGCGATAAAAGTTTTCTCAACATAATTGATTATTCATTAGTGAATAGTAATAAAATTATCAATTTATTATTATACACTATATGACTACCACGAGCATTAGTAACTAATTAGGAAAGTGAGCAGTGTTAGCTTATATTAAACAATAGACTGCGGTGACTTTAATGCCTTAGTAGCTCACTTAAACAAACCAAAACTTACTGTCTCAAGTGGGAGTAATGGAAATCTAAGGACAGCCAATCATAAAGGGCCAATTAGATTTTCCAAAATAAGATGAAGAAAAAAGGAAAGCTAAGAGCCCTTATAGTAAAAAGTACTTTCTTTCTTTCTTTCTTTCTTTTTTTTTTAACATATTTTATTGCTTTTTCACAGAGAGGCAGGGAGAGGGATAGAAAGTTAGAAACATCGATGAGAGAGAGACATCGATCAGCTGCCTCTTGCACCCCCCTACTGGGGATGTGCCTGCAACTAATGTACAGCCCTTGACGGGAATCGAACCTGGGACCCTACACTCTATCCACTGAGCCAAACCAGTCTCGGCAAAAAGTACTTTCTTGAGAAGAACCAGTCCTGCATTCTTAGCCTTAGGATTGGTTCAGGATGGTTATCAGTCAGATGCTCAGTGGTGTGGATAATGGATGTAAGGTGGAAGTTAGGTGGTCTGGATAAATGAGTCCTTCAAGGGGACTATCTGGAGGGTCTGGTATATGTCCAGGCATTAACACACAATGAATTGTTATGCGCTGGCTGGTTTGGCTCAGCGGATAGAGCGTGAGCCTGCAGACTAAAGGGTGACGAGTTTGATTCGGTCAAGGGCACATGCCTGGATTGCGGGCTTGATCCCGTAGGCTCAGCATGCAGGAGGCAGCTGATCAAAGATTCTCTCTCATCAATGATGCTTCTATCTCCCTTCCTCTCTGAAATCATTAAAAATATATTTAAAAAAATGAAGAATTGTTATATATATAAGCATTAACACAGGACTAGTAAATTCAAAAGTTTGTTTCCAGGCCAGTTAAAACAAGAATATAATCATTTCCTCATGCTTCAAGCTACTTGATTTTAGTAATTTAGCAGCTTGATTACAGTGACTCCATTTTATGTTTTCACTCTGTTCTTCAAAGGTAACTGCTTAGGCCATAGCCAATCAAATAACTTCCTTGTTTTGCTTTTGCAACTCTATGAAATCATGCTTCTGGCTCCTGTTGGTGCAGTGCTTCTAACTGCCTCTGGCTTAGTGCTGACCAATTTCAATAGCTTTTTGCTCAAATAAACTCTTAAAATGTTTAATATGCTAATTTAAACAATTTCCTTTTGGTAGTTCATTAGCCTAAACGTCAAGTGGCTTACTCAAGACTCAAATGTCCCTACTTTATATTTTACAAGCCCCTATGCCATGCACCTACCCAAAGCTTTATGGCCTATTTTGGGTATAATATCCTGATAGTCACTATTATCAAATAGTTTAATTTTTTAAAGTATAAAATGAAATAAAACACAGCTCAAGTTAATAAAGACATGCAGCATTGTGTTTACTTGTTTCTTTTGGATAGTATGTTATAATCTCTCATGTCCCTTTGTACTACATTTAGCCTTGCTTCAGAGATTCAAAGAGTGGTATATAATTCAAAAGAAATTTATTGCTTTTGTAATAAACTCTGGTAGGATGTGGAATGATGTGATTTTCACATATAATTTCAAAAACTGTATTAGCATCAAACATATGCATGTTCTTAGGATCTTACTTATATGACTGTGGATTACAGTCTATTATAGTAAAAAGATATAGCAGCTCAGCCTGTGTGGCTCAATTGTTGATTGTAGACCCATGAACCTGGAAGTCATGGTTCAATTCCCAGTCAGGGCACATCCCAGGATTGTGGGCTGGATTTCCAGTAGAGGGCAGCTGATTGATGATTCTTTCTCATCATTGATGTTTCTATCCTCTCCTCCTCCCTTCCTCTCTCTTAACTAAATAAAAAAACATTTTTTAAAGATGTAGCACCCTAACCAGTTTGGCTCAATGGAGAGAGTACCAACCTCTGGACTGAAGGGTCCCAGGATTGATTCTAGTCCGGAGTACATTCCTCAGTTGCTTGATCCCTGGCCCTGGTCGAGGTTCATGCAGGAGGCAACCAATTGATGTGTCTCTTATCACATTGATGTTTTCTCTCTCTGTTTCTCTCCCTTCCACTCTCTCTAAAAAAAAAATCAATGGAAAAATATCCTTGAGTATGGATTAAAAACAACAACAACAACAAAGATGTAGCAAAATCATGATGTTCTCAAACTCTGAGCATTGCAAGTGCTTAAAAAGGTCAAAATGGCCAGTATAATAAAAATGTTTTAAATGCCCATGTTAACAGTTCCTTGTTGTTGCCAAAAGTTTTCATATTTATGAGAGTAAAGTCCATCATCTGCACCAGACTTTGACCCAAATGTTTAAGATATTGCAATGTATGGTACTACATTATTAATGAAAAAATATTTTAAAAAAGGATTGTATAATCTCACACTAAGGCCTTGCTGTGTGAGATTAAAAAAAACTTAATTGCATTAAAAACCCAGATATCAAAATGCTCCAGCAAAAGAAAAGGCTATCACCAAAAGACATGTACTAGAATGTCCAAACTAGCAGTATCTCTAGTAACTCCAAACTGGAAACTATCCTAACCACCAACAGAAGAATGAATTCATAAATTGTGTTTATTTACAGAATGGAATGGAAATGAATGAATGGAAGAATCTTATAAATAAAAAGTTGAGTAAAGAAATCAAACACAAAAGAATACATACTTATGGTTCTCTAAATATATAGTAAGGGCAAAGACAGGCAAAACTATTCTATGTTGTTGAAAGGTCCACCTCAGGACCTTTGCTCTGCTGTTCCCTCTGCCCAGAATAATCATCTCTTTCTTGGTGTCAGGACTGATTCTTTCTTATTCTTCCAGTCTCTGAAAGGTCAGTATGATGGGGTCCCAGGCTGCTAATAATGTTCTTTTGCTTGATCTGGGTGATGGATACTCAGTGCATTTAGATTGTGAAAATTCGTTGAGCTATATACACTTGAGATATGTGTACTTTCCTGCATATGTACACATACATAAAAATATTTCAATAAAAAAAATTAAAAACAGAAAGAAAATTCCAGAAAACTCATGAAATATGAATTTCAACACAATGCAATAACCCTCAATATCATTACTAGAATTTATGAGTCATCAGTGTGTCACTCTCCAAACAGATTCGAAACAGTTGTCTCAGAATCAAGATCCCAGCATGTCAAAACAAGCTAATAATCTATCTTCAAAAATCTCGAATTTCTCTGTTTTTCTCTACCTCCAGAGATATCGCCACCGTTTAAGCCAGGTCATTTTCTACCTGGC
>PVJN01053504.1:0-13710 GCA_004026805.1 Lasiurus borealis | reverse complement strand
GCTCCAGCCTGTCCCTCTCTCTAGGAGAGTACCAGAAGCTGGAGGGCGGGGATGGGAGCCTCCAGAATCTCCTCCTGAGAGGAGCTGAACATCAGGACAAGGGAAGGGTCTGAGTCCTCCCAACTCCATTTCCAGAGAAGTTAATGCTTCTGCTTAAGCACCTCCAAAACGAGAGAGAGATATTGCCCATGAAAGAATAAAATGCACCCCCCCGCCACCACGAAGACATCAGCCACAGAAGTTGGGGGCAGTGGGAGCACCCCTCACACAGAATCCGAAGTGCTTGCTCTGGGAGGGCTTCCTTCCCCGCAGCCCGGTGCTCTGGGCGGGCAGGCGCCGCCCGCTCAGGAGCTGATCTGACTCAGGAGGGCCGAGAAGTCCATGTCTGCGATGGAGGAGAAGTCTTCGTCCCCTGCCAGGAGCCCGTTGGAGAGGCCAGAGGCCCCCAGGGGGGCAGGAGCTGGGTCGGGGGGGTTCTGGGACCCTGTCACCAGGCGTGTGATGGCCTCAGGGTACTCCATCAGCATGGGCTCCGCTGCGTGGGGGGCCATCGAGACCCCCTGGTTCAGCATCTGCTGGAACTCAGAATTGTCGACGGATGCCAGGTCCGTGAACACGGCTGGGTCGGTGTTGTTGCCCAGCAGGGACCCCAGGTCTTCATCGGCATCGAACTGCAGCTGCAGCAGGGCCTCCGACAGTGTCCCTTCCCCTGCCGAGGTGGGCTTGGGGGCAGGCGGGGCCACAGCCTGAGCCAGGCTGGAGGCCAGGATCTGGACGGGCGCCGGGGGCGGAGCCAAAGCCGGTGCCATGGCTGAGGGAGGGGCTGGTGCCAAGGCTACGGGCTGGTTGGGGATCTGCTCGGAAGTAAAGACCATGGGGGAAAACTCCTCGAAGTTGATGGTGCTGAGGGATGGCGTAAAGGGATAGGGCTGGGGAGCTGGAAGAGACGGAGACGAGGGTCAGAGGAAGCCTGAGACCCACCCCGGCCTCTGTATTCCAGCCCATCGGTATGCGCGAGACCAAGCCCTCCCTGTGGAGTCACTGCCAGCACCCTCTACCCGATCTGACGAGGCGGGGGGTCCACCTCCGGCCCACCTCCTTGGAGCCCATCAGCTCCAGCCCAGAAGACTCTCCCACCCTTTCAGAGGAAGGGATGCTTTCGGAAGTCGGCTGGTCAAATGTCATCTTATAGCTGAAAAGCCACGCCTCGGGGGCACGGCCCAAGGAGTATCCAGTAAGTGTAGCCTGAAGCAGGACACGACTCTTCTGGGAGCGACACACCAGCACATACATTTTGCCACTTTACATGTGTTTTGTTGTTTCCCTAATTCAACTGAGAGCTGAGAGCAGACTGTGTGCTTTTGAACTCGGGATCCCCAGGTATCCAACAGGGAGGCCCTAACCGGCACTGTGGTTCTCAGACCTCCCTGCGTTAGCGTCCCCGGGAAGCAGCTGGTTCTGACCACGCTTCCGAAGCTGCTGATTCCAGCTGGGAACGGCCCGGGAATCTGCATCGTGACCACTCCCCAGAGGGCTCTGGCAGAGGTAATCAGGCTCGGTGCCCTGAGAGCCATGAGCCCGCACACAGCAGTCTTCAGACCCCTGCACGTGAGGCTGGCCGCTTGTTCTCCCCCAGCGGGTGTGTGAGCTGCAGGCTGGCCGGATCTGAGCCCGTAATCCCAGTGTGACAGCAGGAAATGCTTACCTGGCTTCGGGACGGCGGCTGAGCTGCGGGAAGGCACAGCAATGCGCCGGGGAGGAGGCCGGGGGTCGGTGGGTCCTGTGGAGCGAGCCCGGGTCAGTTCTCGGCCCCCACGGTCTCCACGCCCCCAACCCTGCCTTCTCTCTCCCTCCCCCAGCGCCCATCTCACCATTGAAAGGACTCTTCTTCATGATGCTCTTGAAGGTCTCATATGTCCTTTTGCGTTTCTCCTCAATCCGGTGCCGATCATCTGGGGAAGTACCGGGGAGAAGTGAGTCTCGCTCTTCTCAGCCAGACCCCCAAGCTCTCGCGGGCCTTCAGGAGGAAGGCGATGAGCCAGGTTCCCCTGAAATCCTTTCTCCAAACCTTCCCGGTCAGAGGGAAGAGCTGCATGCCACTCAGTGACTCAGAATCCCCCCGCTTTCAGAGAAGGTCCCTGCTGTCTGAATCTCCTCTGAAGACACAGGAGTGCCTCCAAGGAAAGGGGCCCTGGTCTGGGAGAACAGGGGTCCTCATGAGGCCCCCATCTCAGCCTCTCCTCTTCCTTGCACCGCTCGCTTCTAGCTCCTCTCCAGCCTCGATCCAGGCCTGGCGGCGACCTCCTTGTGCTCAGGGACAGCGGAGGCGTGACAGGCTCGCTCCGGCTTCCAGAGGCATCTTCTCTGAGGGCTTGCTAGCTGAGTTTAGAGCTTCCAGAACTGTCTAACTATAGCAGCACCTGGGTAACTCCGAAATCTCAGCACCATCAGTCCAGAGCCAGCCTCGTCATCACCTCTCCTCAGAAACCTTTCTCCTCCCGCGCTCCCTCCCCACCTGTCTGCCCTGTCACCAAATCTAGAAGTCCTGGAATCCTCCTCAACATCTTCCTCTCACTCACACCTTTCATGAACTTGACGTTTATTTACCAGCCACCTACTCTGTGCCAGGCTCCCTCCTAGCCACCGTGGATATAGCCCTGAGTAAGCAGACAAGCTTCCTGCTCCCAAGAGTTGACATCCAGGTGAAAGAGGGGCAGGGAACAACCAAACGCAAGTGATAAAAGCACCAAGGAAGACGTCGGGTGACGTCACCAGCCCCAAAGGTGAGGCCAGGAAGGCACTGGGGCAGGCCATCCCATGAAGAGCCGAGGCCACGCCTTCAGAGGCAACAGCGAGAACAGTCCTACAGCGGGCGAGCTCGGTGTGCGTGACACTCAGAAGGGGCTGCGGGCTGCTGGGTAACAGAGGACAGCAGCAGATGACAGCGTCTCTGCCATTCCCTCTGTAAGGCTCACGCCAAGTCTCCCCTGGGTTACTGTGCTACCTCCCGCAGGGCCTGCCATCCTGCAGTCTCTCCCTCTCAGGTCCTCTCCTCGCTGCTGCCAGGGTGAGCGTCCCGATCTGCTCATGCCACCTCTCTGCTTAACAACCTTCGGGGGCTGCCACTGTCTTCAGGCCGCAATCCCGGATGAACGATCAGCCTCACATTCAAGGCTCTCCTGCCGGGGCCTGCTCACTTACTGCCCAATGTCACCTCCCGCCACAACCTGCCCACACACCGTGCACGCTCCAACACCTGCCCGTCGCCTGCCTGGGGAGCGTGCCTCTCTCTCTCCAGTCTCCATGCCACCTCCTCCATGTGGCTGCCTCCAGCACATACCTCCCTCCGTTTCACAAGTCCCTCTGTTTTGCATGTCTTCTCCTGACTGAACCTCTGGGTTCAGTCAGGGACCACGTCTCAGTCATCTTTGTGTTCACAATACCTGGCACGGGCCCTGGCATCAAGTGGGCACTCAATAATTATTTGTGGAATGAATTGCTGGCTGCTTTGGGGGTTGCTTTCCAAGCTCCTAGGGCAGAAAACAGGCTAGATGAGGGGCACCGGGCAGAGGATCATTCTGGCTCTTCCTACTGTGCCGAGATGCACAAAAGCCTCGAAGCCATGGCTGTGCGACCGTGACAAGAGACACAGCGTGGCAAAAGGACCCTGGAGCCAGAGGCCTGCGCTCAGTTGCCGACTCTGGTTCACTATCTGTGTGACCTCCGGCAGATCAGATGCTATCTCCTCCCTCAACAAGTTCCTGAGAACAAAACCAGGTGATGCACCCACATATGTGAAATAGAGGCAAGAGTGTCAGAAGAGCTCAAAGTCTTGAATACTGTTATTACTAAGCCAGGCCAGAGAGAAGGTGATTACTATGTGAAGGCCACCCAGCTCCAGCCCCTCCCGGCCCTGGCCTTGCTCTCCTCACTGCGCCCCCTCCCCGCTGTGTGTGGGTACCTGTGTCCGGCAGGTACTGGAACTCCATGGGCTCGCTGAGCTCCCGGTCTGAGGGCCGCCGCAGCTGCATGGAGACGCGCACGGGGGCCTGCAGGCTGGGGTCCGCGTAGGGAGGTGTTCGGAACACGATGGCCACTTGTCGGTGCACGTCGGCTTGCGAGAAGGAGCCTCGGGCCTCCCAGCCTGGTCCCGTGAAATACACTTCAATGTCCTCTGCGGGAGACGGGGTGGCAGTGTGGGCTGGGGTGCTCGCCTCCCCCCCAGCCCGCCGCCCGCCCCATCGCTGATGCTTGTTCCCCGAGATACGCATAGGCTTCTCCGAGGTGGAGGGGGGAGCGTGTAAAGCCAGGTCCCTGACTTCCCTTCTCTGCCAGCCGTGCCCTCACCCCGCTCCAGGCGGGCCCTGCTTCCCGGCACGCACCTTTCTGCACCTTGTCACACAGCAGGAAGATCTCGTCCCCGCCGAGGCAGCTCCCCGAGTTTCGGTTCACTCGGCAGATCTTGAGCTCTGCTGTGTTGGGGGCGCCTGGGGGTGGGACAAGGAAGAAAGCCCTGAACCCCCAGGTCTCCAGGACTGGCCTACAGGAGGTGCAACACCTGGGCCACCCCAAAGTCAAGATCGTGCAGAGCTTGCTGACCGCACTCTGCAGCCACGGTTCAACCATTCCCACTGGCTCATCACCCCAACTAACTCAGCCCCGTTTCTCCACTGGCCCCTGCTAGGTGCCCAGCACCCTTCTAGGCACCAATGCGACGACTCAAACCTACGCATTTCTGCCCTCATGGAGCTTCCAGTCCAGGGGGAACCGGTCTGGCCACACCTCCTTTCTCCACCTGACTTCAAGGCCCGGTTTATTACACCCACTTTGGCAATGAGCCCTTCCCTCCTGACCGCTCCCCTCCACCCCCGTTCCTTCTAGTTTCCTGTCCTTAGGGCCTAGAGCCCTTTCATATGTTTTTAGAATAGTACTTCTTTTGATTTTTAAACGGACAGGAAGGGAGAGAGAAACATCAATGTGAGGACATAACATGAATAGGCTGCCTCCTGCATGTGCGCCCCCCAATCCTCCCCCCAGGGATCAAGCCAGCAACCCAGGCATGTGCCCTGAGCAGCGATCAAACTGGTAACCTTTTGGTGCCGGGGACAATGCCCAACCACTGGGCAATACCAGCCAGGCCAAGAGCCCCTTTGTTTTCATTTATCCTTCTGGCTATTTAATTAGAGACCGCCGTTAATCAATGTCAGCCCAATTGATCCGTGAACTTCCTGTCGGCTCTCAGCACTGAATTATTACTTTCTAACATTGTCTTGCTTCTGGGAGTTCATTTCCTGGAGTCATTACCACGGTTCTGGGCACGCCACCCTTTCCTCTACCTCCCCGGCAGCCGGGTCTTCTCTGCCTTGTCGCCCAGGCCAGCAGGACGGACACAGAGAGGATGAACAGGCCAGACGGCCAAACGAAGCCCCAGTGCCCCTCGCCGGCCACAACCACCAATTCCTTCTCCTCACCGGCCCATTCCTCTCCCTTCCTGCGCTCCCTGGCCACTCACGGTTGTCAAAGATGGGATGAGAGAGGACAGGTGACAGGCGGAGGGGCCTGCCCGACGGGTCCCGCACGGTCACCTGGAAGCAGAGCCGCACGGCATTCAGGTCGTAGTCTCCGCGCTGCTCCTCCAGGGGAACTGCAGGAAAAAGGGGTGGTCAGGAGCCGGGGCGGGGTGGGGGCAGGGAGCTCGGGGCTAGGAAGGGCTGCTGGAGGGTGTGTGAAACAGGAGGCGTCCTAGAGGAGCAAGAGAAGGTTCTAGACCCATCACTGACCTGTGTGACCCTGGCTGTCATGTCCCCTCTCTGGGTCTGTTTCCCCAGTGGTAAAATGGGAGGGACCGAATGGCCAGCAAGATTCCATCTGTACTGTGAGTCTTGGCCAATGAGGGAGATGCAGGGACGTGGCCTTGGCAGGGTGACGGAGGGTGGGGGTGCTCCAGGCGGGCCCAGGCCTTCACCCCCTCAGGCCTCACCTTGGAAGGGGTTGTTGTTGGTCTGGATGCGCTGATGGATGGCCTGCTCCAGGTCCCGCTTCTTCACACACTGGATCCCCAGGTTCTGGAAGCTGAGTCCCCCCCAGGCATCAATCGCGAGGTCTCCAGCAGCCCCTGGGCCTCCTGCCTCACCCCGTCCGTCCCCTCCTTCCCCGGCCCCTCACCAGACCGCCACTCCCTGCTCAAACTCTGGAATGGCTTCCTCCGCGTGATGCAATGCAGCCTCTCCTCACTCTGGCTCACAGGACCCTCTGCCCGAGATCTGGCCCAGCCACCGCCCTGCCAGCTCCTGACCCTCCGTCACCGAGGCCTTTCTGTCCTCCAGACATGCCAGCCTCCCTCCCTCTTCCAGGCCTCTGCACCTGTCCATCCGTCTCGGACTGCCCGCCCCGTGCCTCCTGCGCCAGCTCACCTCCATCTTTCCTGCAGGCCGTCCCGAGCCTCCCGGTCCAAAGCCACGAGACCAGCTCCCTCGCCTCCCCTCCCTTCCTCTCCCCTCCCCAGGCTGTTCCCACCTCATTCCTGTTCATCATCATCTTACTATCTCACACAGTATTTTGCTTTTTATTTATGTCTTTATTTACAGCCTGTCTCTGTCAACCGGTATGTAAGCTCCAGGGGAGACCGTGGGTTCTGCGGTTCCAGCCACACGGGTTGGGGTCAGAGGTCATTAGGGACCCGGCCCCCTCTGATATGGCTTCCCACTCGCGCTGCAGTGAAGCGGGTTGCCTCAGAGAGCAGACACATACGCGTCATTTCAGACAAAGGAAGGGTGCCTGCAGAGCCGGGGACAGAGCAGCAGGGGGAATTGTGCCGTGTCCAGAAGAAGTAACTGTCACAGTGACACTGGCCTCCCCGCTCCTCTCCCCGCTCCTCCCCCCGCACCCTGAAGCCCCGTGGGCCCCGGGGGGAGCTCACCTGTGGATGCAGCGGTCCGGGCAGAGCTCCGCCTCGTAGAAGCCATCCCGGCAGTCTTTCCCCACCAGCTCGTGGGGGTGAGGCCGGTGCGGGGGGTCCTTGGTGACCAGGGAGATGCGAACCGTCCCTGGCCCCGTGTAGCCATTGATCTGTCCAAAGCACAGCGAGCCCGCGGAGGCTCAGGATTCCAGGCGCGGAGGGCACGGGGCCTAAACCTCCCGCACCGCCCCGGCCCGGCGGGCCCTGCTGACCTTGATGGTGGGGTGCGTCTTGGTGGTGTCCGTGCTCCTCTCGCCGGGGATGCTGCCCGCCGAGCGGCCCTCGCACTTGTAGCGGAAGCGCATGCCCCGCTGCTTGGGCTGCTCGATGATCTCCACGTAGGGGCCGGGGGCCTGGGCGGGCTCTGCGGACACAGGGTCCCCGTGAGCCGGCGCCCGCCGCCCCCCGCGCCCGGCAGCTCCCGGGGAGGAAGGAAGGTCCACTTACCGGAGGGGAAGATGAGGGGGAACAGGTCTGCAAGGGGAGGGAGAGAGGGTCAGCACCTGCCCCTGCCCGGCTCCACCGGGGAGGGCCTCCCGGGGGGGAAACTGAGTCAGGGCCGCTCCCTGGGGCCTGAGCGAGACCCAGGGGGGGGGGAAAGGAGCCGGGAACCCCTGGGTCCCAGGGAACTCTGGGACGGCGGTCTCCCTCCACTCGGGGAAACTGAGTCAGGGCCCCTTCTCCCACCCGGATCCTAAGGGGAAACCGAGTCAGGCACATCCTCCCTTCACCGGGAACTCAGAGCTGCCCCGGGACCCGGGGGGAAACTGAGTCAAAGACCCCCACCCCGCCGCCCCGCCCCTTCCTGAGTCCAGGTCCCGTCACCCAGGAGGCAAGGGAGTCAGCCCGCCCCCCGCCCCCCGCGCCCGCCCCGCCCCACGGCCCCTCCGCGGCCGCTCCCGCACGGCCCCTCCGCGCAGGAAGGGGCGGAAGGCGGCGCGGAGGCTCCCGCCCGGGTCCCCGCCACTCCGCACGGCGACCCCGCGGGGCCGGGCGCGCCCTCACCGTCCATGGCCGGGGTCCCGGGGTCCCGGGGGCGGGGCCGGGGTCGCAGCTGGGCCCGCGGCGCGCGCTACAGCCGAGCCATTCGCCAGAGGCGGAAATGCGCCGCGCGCGCCCGCCGCCGCGTCACTGCCGGGAACGGGCCGCGCCTGCGCGCTGGTCCCGCCGCCGCCGCCGCCGCCGCCGCTCCTTGCGGGAAGCTGCCCGCGCGCCCGGCTCCGAGAGGCTGCGCGCCGCCGGGGCCGGGCCGAGTGCGCGCCGCGCCCGCCGGGGGCCGGGGCCGGGACCGGGGACTCGGGGGCCGCAGGCTCGCGGTCGGCTCGCTCCTCGGTCTGCGCGCGCCGGGAGGGCGGGCCGGCGCTTACTCACTGTGTTTAGGGGATTTCGGGGCCCCCTCCTGCGGCTCGGAGGCGCGATGATGTCACCCCGGGCCGGGCGGGCCTGGCGCGCAGCCAGGTCGCAGGGAGAGGCGCGGGCCGGCTCCGGCCGCAGAGCGGGCGCTGACCCCGCGCGGCTCCCCAACCGCGGGAAGGGGTCTGTGTCCGGCGCCGCGGAAGCAGGTCCCTTCCCGGCCGCCCCGGCCGCGCTGCCGCGGGGGTCGGGGGGCGGAGGCGGACCTCCCCGCCTGGCCGCGCTCGGAGGGGGGCTGCGGGGGCTGCGACACGCGAGAGGCGACCGACACTCCGCGCCGCGGCCGCTCCGGGGGCCCGGGGCTTCGCGGCCTCGCCGTCTGGGCACGAGTTTGGGGTACACACACCCCAGCCCGCGGGGAGCAGGGGGCGCCCAGGTGATGGTGCATCACCGGAGCCTCGTTCCTGCCCCCGAGCCGGGCCGGGACCCCCGTTGGGCCGCTCGCCCCATCCTGTGTCGCTGCCCCTGCCGCCCCCCGCGCTCCCGTTGGGGACAGGGGTTCGCCCAAGCGGTTCCGCTAAGGGACCGTCCTGTGGCCCCTGCGCGGGGTCCTCCGGCGAGGCCCGCGGCGGCGGGGGTGCAGGAGGGGGGGCGGCTGGGCTGGCCGGGGCGGCGGGGGTGCAGGAGGGGGCGGCGGGGGTGCAGGAGGGGGGGCTGCTGAGCCCGAGGACCGCCCCCGCCCCCGCCAGTCCCGCATCCGGAGGAGGATGCGCCCGGGCGGCGGCTTCCCCAGATGGAAAAGGACTTTATTCTCTAGAATTGGTTCTAAAAGAGGGGATCACGTGGGGACCGGAGACGATGGGAAACTCTGAGCCGCTTTCTCAGGCCGCGAACAGACAGGAAGAGGAAAGTGAAAACGGCCGCCCCGCCCTCCGCTCCTGTGAGTCCTCCCGCGGCGGCGCCCGTCGGTCCCTCAGTTCACTTTCCCGAGGCGCCGGCCGAGGAGCGAACAGGTGAATTACACCCGTGGCTTCATGACCCGCCATCGCCACTGACCCTTGCCCGACCCTCTTTTTAACAATGCGTACAGCGCCGAGGCCGGTGTGGCTCAGTGGATGGAGCGCCGGCCTGCGGACTGAAAGGTCCCGGGTTTGATTTCGGTCGGGGGCATGGACCTTGGTTGCGGGCACATCCCCAGTGGGGTGTGCAGGAGGCGGCTGATTGATGTCTCTCTCTCATCGATTTTTCTGACTTTCTGTTCCTTTCCCTTCCTCTCTGTGAAAAATCAATAAAATATATTAAAAAATAAATAATAAAAATCAATGGAAAAAATATCCTCTGGGTGAGGATTAGCTTTTAAAGAGAGAGATCCTGGCAAGACTGGTTTGGCTCAGTGGATAGAGCGTCAGCCTGTGGACTGAAAGGTCCCAGGTTTGAATCCAATCAAGGGCATGTACCTTGGTTGCGGGCACATCCCCAGTGTGGAGCGTGCAGGAGGCGGCTGATCGATGTCTCTCTCTCATGGATGTTTCTGACTTTCTATCTCTCTCCCTTCCTCTCTGTAAAAAATCAATAAAACATTTTAGAGAGATCCAGGGTCACTCAGTGGTTAGAGTCTGGGACAGCATACTAAGGGTCGTGGGTTTGATTTCCATCAAGAGCACCTACCTGGGTTGCAGGTTCCATCCCTGAAGCCCATCCCTAGCACCTGATAGGCACTTGTGGAAGGCAACCAATTGGTATTTCTCTCTCACATCAATGTTTCTCTCTTCCATCTCTTTCCCCCTCCCTCCCTCCTTTCCACTCTCTGTGAAAAGCAATGGGAAAAATATCCTGGGATGAAGATTAACAAAATAAATTGGACTTTATCAATATTTAAAAATTTTTTGCATCAAGGAAGCTTTAAACAGTAGAAAAGCAACCCACCGAATAGTAGAAAATATTTACAAATCACATATCTGATAAGGGTCAAATTCATAATATATAAATAACTCCTAAAACGTAACAACAGAAAACAACCCAATTCAAACTTGAGTACACATTTCTCCAAAGAAGAGAATAAAAGGGCCAATAAATATGCACATGAAAAAATGCTCAGCATCCTGACCAGAGTGACGTAGTAGTTGAGCCTTGACCTCTGAACCAGGAGGTTATGTTCAATTCCTGGTCAGGTAATAGGGTTCAGGCCCCATCCTCGCGGTTGGGTATGCAGGAGGCCGCCGATCAATGATTACCTCTCATCATTGATGTTTCTCTCCCTCTCCCTTCCTCTCTGAAATCAATAAAAAGTGTGTGTGTGTGTGTGTGTGTGTGTGTGTGTGTTTTATAAAGAAATGAGCCCGGCCAGCATAGCTCAGTGGTTGAGTATCAACCTATGAACCGGGAGGTCAGGGTTTGATTCCTGGTCAGAGCACATGCCCGGGTTGTGGGCTTAATCCCCAGTGATGGGCATGCAGGAGGCAGCTGGTCAATGATTCTCATCATTGATGTTTCTACCTCGCCCTCTCCCTCTCCCTTCCTCTCTGAAATCAATTAAAAAAAAATATTTTTTTTAAAAGAAAGAAATTCTGATACATGCTACTACAAGGACAAACTGTGAAAACATTCTAAGTGCAGTAAACCAAAACGGCTCAGTGGCTAGAGCCGTTGGTCTGCAGACTGAAGGGTCCGGTCAAGGGCATCTCCAGTGGGGGGGTGTGCAGGAGACAGCTGGTCGATGTCTCTCTCATCGATGTTTCTAGCTCTCTACCCCTCTCCCTTCCTCTCTGTAAAAAATCAATAAAGTATATACTAAAAAAGATTTTGTTGTTGTAAATCCTCACCCGAGAATAGGATATTTTTCCATTGGTTTTTAGAGAGAGTAAGAGAGTGGGAGGGAGGGGGAGAGAAACATCAATATGAGAGATGCACATCGATTGGTTGCCTCCCACACGCACCCCGACCACCAGGCCCAGGGATCAAGCCTATAACTGAGGTATGTGCCCTTGACTGGAATCCAACCCAGGACCCTTCAGTCCGAGGGCCGACGCTCTATCCACTGAACCTAACTGGCTAGAGCTGTTCCTTAAAGGAGCTGTAAAACTCACCAGTAAAATGGCCTGCAGCTATTGTTTTCCTCAGCAGAAAGATTTTAACTTTTTCATTAGGAACCTTTTCAAACACATAATATTTCATGATAGAGTGGAAGAGAGAGGGAAAGACAGGGAAACATCGATGTGAGAGATACACATCAATTGGCCTGAGCCAGGGAGGAAATTGTGACCAAGGTACATGCCCTTGATCAGATCAAACCCAGGCCCCTTACAGGCTAACTATCCACTGAGCCAAACCAGTTTCCACCCAAACACACTTAACACTGAAGAGAATGGTGTCATTAACCTCACACACCATCCTTCAGCTTTTTTTTTAAAATATATTTTATTGATTTTTTACAGAGAGTAAGGGAGAAGGATTGAGAGCTAGAAACATCGATGAGAGAGAAACATCGATCAGCTGCCTCCTGTACTCCTCCTACTGGGGATGTGCCTGCAACCAAGGTACATGCCCTTGACCGGAATCGAACCTGGGACCTTTCAGTCCACAGGCCGGCACTCTATCCACTGAGCCACACCGGTCTCGGCCATCCTCCAGCTTTTATAAATGACCAGCGGTGCTGCTGGTTTTCTCTCTCCTCCACTTCACGCGTGAGCTGGCCTTGCTCAGCGGCCCAGGAAGCAGCCCCGGTTCCCCCTCCCCCCACCCATCCCCAGCCCTGTCTCAGCAGCTAACGCTTGAGCGCTGTGGCATGCAGGATGTTGAGCTAAATGCTGCACACGCGGGACCATTTAAATGGAAAGCTTACACCCAGCTTTTGGGCCCGGGGTTGTACCATTGGCACCTCCACGTGTTAACAAGTTCAGAGACATTGAGTAACATGTCCGAGGTCACACAGCTTAATGGAGGAGGCCGGGTCTGAACCGGTTATGTCTGACCGGAGAGTGGACATTGGGTGCAGTTACCCGTCACAATGTGACCGTGAGCCCCGTCCTAGATTCAGCGCCAGCTTCCTCGCTGTCCCTCCAGATCCGCCTCTGCCCCAACCCGGTCAGGCTCGGCACAGGATGCTCGCAGCTGCTCTGGGTTTTCAAGGTCCTTCTGATGGAGGGTCGACACCTGTCTCCTTTTGACTTCCCTGAGAGGTCAGCCTTCCGCCCTCTGTGCCCTCAGAGCAGACATATGGCTGCTCCCCACGAGAGGGAGTCCCTCCGCTCTGAATCCCTCATTCCCCAGATAGTGGCTGTGTGCCTACCATGTGCCTGGGGCAGAGCCTGAATAAGGCAAAGTCGTAGCCCTGCTGGGACTGATGTTTATCTTATTTTCAAAATATATTTTCATTAATTGCAGAGAAGAAAGAAGAGGGAGAAAGAATAGAAGCATTAATGATGAGAGACAATCATGGATCAGATGCTTCTTGCACGCCTCTGTGGGGGATCAAGCCCCAGGGCATGTGCCCTTGACCAGAATTGAATCTGAGACCCTTCAATCGAAGGCCAATGCTCTAGCCACTGAGCAAACCTGGCTAGGGCTGGAGTTGATGTTTTATTTTTATTGATTGATTGATTGAATGGTTTTTTACAGAGAGGAAGGGAGAAGGATAGAAATTCAGAAACATCAATGAGAGAGACATCGATCAGCCGCCTCCTGCACACCTCCTACTGGAGTTGTGCCTGCAAATAAGGTACATGCCCCTGACCGGAGTCGAACCTGGGACCTTTCGGTCCGCAGGCCGACGCTCTATCCACTGAGCTAAACTGGTCTCAGCTGGAGTTGATGTTTTAAAAGCAGACAGACATAAGCTCCATGGCGACGGTGACACATACACATACCCTGTCCCCTTCTAGCCTCTCTGGGTCATTCCAGACTCGACCCCCTTTGGAAATGCCCCGGATGAGGTAGTCACCCCAAGAACAGGACCACGGCTTGTCCCTGGGGTTCAGAGTGGCCACAGGTCTGAGTAATCCTAGACCTTCACTCTGTCCGAATCCTGGCAAAAAAAAAAAGGAAAAGAAAATCCCGTTTCCAGCTGCCATACACCAACAAACAGGCAGTAAGACTTGTCCATTCCACTGGCCTCTGCCCTCCCCAAGGCCAGACGCCCCTACTCCCACGGCCCCCTTCCCTCCCCCCAGCCAAGTCCGGCCTCTGCCTCTGGGCCCTTCTCCAGCCCAAAGCTGCCGGCCTGTTCTCGCTGCGCCCAGGCACACGTATCTCCGTCCCTCCTCCGTCTCCCGTCCAGGCCTGGCCCAGCCCAGGAGTCAGTGCGGTTTCCTCAGACCCCCACCCTTCCTCTGCGCCTCCTCACCCTGACACATCTCTGGAACGGGGGAGCGTTTGGAGATCGTATCACAGGACACACACAC
>PVJN01053503.1:0-13715 GCA_004026805.1 Lasiurus borealis | reverse complement strand
AAGGGAGGAAGGGAAGGAGGGAGGGAGGGAGGGAGAAAGAAAGAAAGGAGGAAGGAAGAAAAGAAAAGAAATAGGAAGCAAAGACAGAACACAGGGGTAAAGAATAAAAATGGCGACAAATAAGTACCTATCAATAATAACTTTAAATGTAAATGGATTAAATACCCTAATCAAAAGATATAGGGTAGCCTCAGTTTCTTATGGATAAGAAAATGTAAGTTATATATCTGCTGTCTACAGGAAACCCACCTCAGAACAAAAGACTCACACAGACTGAGGGTGAAGGGTGGAAAACGGTTTTTCAGGCAAATGGAAATGAAAAAAAGCTGGGGTAGCAATACTTATATCTGACAAATTAGATCTCAAAGTGAAGGACATAAGAAGAGATAAGGAAGGCCTCTTCATAATACTAAAGGGAGCAATTCAACAAGAAGAAATAACTCTGGTAAACATATATGCACCCAATATAGGAGCACCCAAATACATAAAAAAAAACTCCTGGAGGATATGAAGGGATAAACTGACAGCAATCCAATCATAGCAGGAAACTTTAATATCCCACTATCACCACTGGACAATCCTCTAAACAAAAAATCAGCAAAGAAACATCAATCCTAAATGACTCACTAGACCAGATGGAATTAATTGACATATTCAGAACATTTCACCCCAAAGCCACAGAATATAATTTTTCTCAAGTGCACAAGGGTCATTTTCAAAGACAGACCATATGTTGGGTCATAGGAAAAGTCTCTTCAAATTCAAGAAGATAGAAATCATATCAAGCATCTTCTCAGATCATAGTGGCATAAAACTGGAAATCAACTACAATAAAAACAATCCAAAGAAATCAAACACATGGAGACCAAGCAGCATGCTATTAAACAATGACTGGGTTACCAGACAGATCAAGAAAGAAAGAAAAAAACATCATGGCAACAAATGACAAAGAAAACACAACAATCCAAAATCTATGGGACACAGTGAAAGCAGTCTTGAGAGGGAAATTCATAGCTCTATAAGCCTACTGCAAACAACAAGAAACAATGGTAATAAATTACCAAATCCTACAACTCAAAGAGTTAGAAAGAGAGCAATAAGAAAAGTCTAGTGCAAGCAGAAGGAAGGAAATAGTAAAGATCAGAGTGGAGATAATCGACACAGAGACAAAAAAAAAATACAAAAGATCAACAAAACCAAGAGCTGGTTCTTTAAAAGATTGATGAACCTCTAGCTAGGCTCAACAAGAAGCAAAGAAAAAGGATTCAAGTAAAAAAAAAATCAGAAATGAAAGAGGTGAAATAACAACAGACCCCATTGAAATACAAAGGAGTGTTAAAAAATACTATGAAAACTCTATTTCAACAAACTGGACAACCTGGAGGAAATGGACATATTCCTAGAAAAATATAACCTTCCAAAAGTCAATCAAGAAGAATCTAAAAATCTCAACAGACCAATAACTATAGAAGAAATTGAAGCAGTCATCAAAAAGCTTCCAGCAGCCGAGACCAGCTTGGCTCAGTGGATAGAGCGTCGGCTTGCAGACTGAAAGGTCCCGGGTTCGATTCCGGTTGGGGGCATGTGCCTTGGTTGCGGGCACATCTCCAGTGTGGGGCGTGCAGGAGGCGGCTGATCAATGTCTCTCTTTCATCGATGTTTCTGACTTTCTGTCTCTCTCCCTTCCTCTCTGTGAAAAATCAATAAAATATATTTTTTAAAAAATCTTCCAGCAAACAAAAGCCCAGGGCCAGATGGTTATACAGGGGATTTTTATAAAACATTCAAAGAATTAAAACCTATCCTCCTCAGACGATTCCAAAAAATTCAAGAGGAAGAAATACTTCCAAGCACCTTCTATGAAGCCAGTATCACCCTAATACCAAACCCAGATAAAGACAGCACAATGAAAGAGAATTACAGGCCAATATCCCCCATGAACATAGATGCCAAAATCCTCAACAAAATTCTAGCAAATCGGATCCAGCAGTACATCAGAAAGATCATACACCATGACCAAGTAGGATTCATCCCAGGAATGCAGGGATGGTACAATATCCGCAAATCAATAAACATGATACGTCACATAAACAAATTGAGAGATAAAAATTCCATAGTCATTTCAATTGTTGCAGAAAAAGCATTTGACAAAATCCAACACCCTTTCTTGATAAAAACTCTCAACAAGGTAGGAATAGAAGGATCATACCTCAACATAATAAAGGCCATATATGATAAACCCACAGCTAACATCATATTCAATGGGCAAAAACTAAAACCATTTCCTCTAAGAACAGGAACAAGACAGGGATGCCCAACCTCGCCAGTCCTGTTCGACATAGTACTGGAAGTATTAGCCATTGCAATTAGACAAAAAGAAGAAATAAAAGGCATCCAAATTGAAAAAGAAGAAGTAAAGCTGTCCTTATTTGCAGATGACATGATACTATACATAAAAAACCTGAAAGACTCCATCAAAAAACTAACAGACTTAATAAATGAATTTGGCAATGTAGCAGGATACAAAATTAATGCCCAGAAATCTATGGCATTTCCATACACCTATGGTGAACTCACAGAAAGAGAGACTAAAAAAGCAAGCCCATTTACCATTGCACCAAAAAAATAAGATACCTAGGAATAAACCTAAGGAGGTAAAAGACCTATATATGGGAAATTACAGTTCACTGAATAAAAAGATAGAGGAAGACGTTAAAAGATGGAAGAACATACCATATTCATGGATTGGAAGAACAAACATCATTGAAATATCCATACCTCCGAAACCAGTTTGGCTCAGTGGATAGAGCATCGGCCTGCAGACTGAAAGATCCCAGGTTCGATTCTGGTCAAGGGCATGTACATTGGTTGTGGGCACATCCCCAGTAGGGGACGTGCAGGAGGCGGCTGATCGATGTCTTTCTCTCATCGAGTTTCTAACTTTCTATCCCTTTCCCTTCCTCTCGGTGAAAAATTAATGAAATATATTAAAAAATATCCATACTACCCAAAGCAATCTACAGATTCAATGCACTCCCATTAAAATACCAATGGCATATTTCACAGACCTAGAAAGAACTCTCCAAAGATTCATCTGGAACAAAAAAAGACCCCAAATAGCCACAGCAATACTGAGAAAGAAGAATAAAGTAGGTGGGATCTCAATATCAGATTTATGCTGTATTACAAAGCTAGTGTTCTCAAAACAGCCTGATATTGGCACAATAACAGGCTTGTAAACTCCAAATGGATACAGAACTTAAACATAAGATTGGAAACCATAAAAATACTAGGGGAATCCACAGGCAGAAAAATCTCAGACATATGCCGAAGGAACTTCTTCACTGATACTGCTCCTAGGGCAATGAAAGCTAAAGGGAAAAATAAATGGGACTACATCAAAATAAAAAGCTTTTTCACAGCAAAAGAAGTCACCAGCAAAACATCAAGAAAGCCCACTGTAGTGGAGCACATATTTTCAAATGTTATTACTGATAAAGGTTTAATCTCCAACATCTACAGGCAACTTATACAACTGAATAAAAGGAAGATAAATATCAGATAAAATCTGATATTGAGATCCCACCTACTTTATTCTTCTTTCTCAGTATTGCTGTGGCTATTTGGGGTCTTTTTTTATTCCAGATGAATCTTTGGAGAGTTCTTTCTAGGTCTGTGAAATATGCCATTGGTATTTTAATGGGAGTGCATTGAATCTGTAGATTGCTTTGGGTAGTATGGATATTTTTTTATATATTTCATTAATTTTTCACAGGAAAGGGATAGAAAGTTAGAAACTCAATGAGATAAATAGAATCTTTTGGAAAGAAGACAGAAGGAAGTCCAAGAGACACACGAAAACATGCTCGAAGTCATTAACTGTCTGAGAGATGCAAATCAAAATGACAATGTGATACCATCTCACACCTGTCAGAATGGCTATCATCAACAAATCAACAAATGACAGGTGCTGGAGAGGATGCAGAGAAAAAGGAACCCTTGTGCACTGCTGATGGAAATGCAGACTGGTGCAGCCACTGTGGAGAACAGTATGGAGTTTCCTCAAAAAACTAAAAATGGAACTCCCATTTGGCCCAGTAATCCCACTCCTAGGAATATATCCCAAGAAACTAGAAACACCAACCGGAAAGGATATATGCACCCCTATGTTCATAGCAGCAAAATTTACAATAGCTAAAATTTGGAAACAGCTAGATGCCTGTCAGCAGATAACTGGATCAGAAAACTATGGCACATCTACACAATGGAATACTATGCTGCCATAAAAAGAAGGAATTCTTACATTTGCAGCAACCTGGATGGAACTAAAGAGCATTATGCTAAGTGAAATAAGCCAGTCAATGAAAGAAAAATACCACATGATCTCACTCATTTATGAAACATAAAGAACATTATAAACTGATAAGAAAAAGATAGACACAGAGCAATAAAGCATCAAACAGACTGTCAAACTACAGTGGGAAGTTTAGGGTGAGGTGGGGTAGATAAGAGATCAACCAAAGGACTTGTATGCATGCATATAAGCACAACCAAAGGACACAAGACACTTGGGAGTTAGGGCATGCATGGGAATGGGGGCGGGGGACAATGGGAAGATCTGTACACATGTAACACATTAATAAAAAATAAAAATTAAAAAAAACATACAGACGGCATGTTTCATTGTGGAGGGGGAGAAGAGGGAAGTATTTTCTTGTTTTGTCTTCTTTCTGATCAATTACTAAAAATAATTTTTGTTCACTGGTTATGCTATTATTTCCTCCCTTTGGAATGTGGACTTTGGTGTTCTCAATAGCTTATATTCTGCTGGGTTCATGAGAGGACTTCATATAACATTAGAATTTAGAGATCATCTCACCACCCATCTTACAAATGCGGAAATTGAGGCCAGCCAGCTGAAGCCACTTGCCAAAGCAGTAGAAGAAAGCCCAAAAGCATGAGCCCTGGGCTCTTAACTGCCACTTTGCTGGCCTGTTTGATTCTCTGTCACAGAGAATAACAGCACCTTCACCTCCTACAGTGGTGGAGGAATGAGTGAGGTGACACATATAGGGCACAGAGCTGTGCATTAGAAGCATTCATACCCATCAGGAATCATCACAAGGGCATGTGGCCAGGTGGTGGCTGTGCCTGGACCAGTGTAAGGACCGCCCACTTCAGGGCTCACTCCCCATACCTGAGTCATGTGCTAACCTGGCAGCACTCCTAAGCCAAGGAACTAATGACCAGGAGTGGAACACCCCTCTAACATTACTTCTCCAAATCTTGGACTCTGGCTCATGATATCATCACATGGCCTGATGATTAGTTTATGTGAGGCTGATGGCGCCCTCCTGGCAAATGAGAGCCAAGTCCATTCCAGATATATGGAAATCAAGGCCATCCAGAGAGCTGCAGTCCTTTTCCTCTGAGAGCAAAATGCCATGAGGGCCAGATGCCCTGGGGCTGCCAGCTGACAGGCCCAAACCTCCCCAACCCCCATGAGACAGGGGGTTTCACACTACCCTCATGGAAAGGCCAAAACAGTTCCCCTTGTGAATCTAGATGTAGAGACGTTGCTAGGTAACTAAGGCTGGATCATTGAGACCACACTGCACAGAAATGTCAGGAAAACTGCCAATAGAGGAGCCAGCATCCCTGTCCTAGAAGCATTCTGACAGGTCCCTGTGACATGTTTCTGTGACTCAGTACCTTCCAGGGCTTTCTTCTCTTGGTAAGACTGACCCAGGCTTGCTGGCAATACATCCATCACTATTGGGATGCTAATGAACAGACTGTAACCCTCACCTTTTTCTGTTAACCCCCTAACACTCTTTCAAATACTTCCTGCTCTTTTGAAGGACTTAGTGAGCTAACAGGACCTACCACCCCCATGCTTCGAATGAAACCTGAACTGCTTGGTGTGGTCTAAGGGATCCAGGCCCTGTCCACCTCTCCACTCATCTCAGAACCTTCTTAGCTCACTCCATGTGCTCTGTCCCCACCCACCAGATCCACCTCCAGGGGCCTTGACATGTGCTCCCTCCATAGGCTCCTCATAAGCCTTCTAGTGTCCCTTCTCATCATCACATATCAGTTCAGGGACTACATGTCACAGAGACCCACCCTGCCGACTAACCCCCCCTGAAATCTCTCATTAGCCTTGCATACATTCCACTTTGTAGTATTGATAATACTTGAAATTATTTATTAATTTGCCTCATTGTTTACTGACTGGCCACACAGAAAGTAAGCTCCTTGAAGGCAGAACCCTTGTCAGTTTCTGCACATTCCATGTTTCCAGCCCTAGCCTAGAACACATAGGCACTCAGGAGTCAAGTGGTCTACTGATCAGACAAAGCACCACAAATGTGAAAAATACAAAAGGGTTATAAAAAATGAACAGAGGTCGAGTAGCAAGGATGCTGCCAAAGGTCATCTCACTAGTGAGGAGCAGAGAAGGGTCTGGGATATAAGACTCCTGGTGTTTCAGACCAACCATCGTCAACTTTTCAGACCTCATGGACCACCAGTTGGCGACCATTGTTTCAGACATACTACTCCTCTCCAGAACCCCCATCCATGAAAGATTCTCTTACTAGCAAATTCACATGGTTATTTAACCAGCAAATATTCACTTACTGCATTATCTGTTTCGACAACTGGCCTCGGAACAGAGTCCACATCAAGCTACTGGGAGCCCCTTGTCTACATCCCCAAGAAATTGCCAGCAACAGTGAACAGACCCCTTGCTGGGGCTCTTGAGATTCCTCTGCCACCCATGCTGCTGTCCACCAGGCAGCTCTGCTATAACAGGGCAGCAGGAGCCCACTCTGCCCACACCTATGCCTTCACTGCACAGCCAGGCACTCAACAGACATGGGTTATGCTCCTATGGACGGAGGCACTGTGCTGGGTAATGGACAGACATTGAGCCCTGTTCACATGCAGTTTATTGCTAGTGAGTTCTGTGGGTTGAAATGTGTCCCCCAAAAAGGTATGTTCAAGTCCCAACCGTGTACCTCTAAATGTGACTCTATTTGCAAAAAGGATCTTTGCAGATGCCATTGAGTAAAGATGAGGTTACACTGGGTTAGGAAGGGACCCAGTGCAATGACTGGTATCCTTATAAGAGGAGGAAATTGGGACATAAAGAGACAGACATCTGAAGGAGAAGGCGATGGGCAGGTGAGCAGCAGCTGGAGGGGAGTATCTGGAAGCCAGTGGATGCGAGGACTGCCAGCAACATCAGAATCTGGGAGAGAGGATGCAATAGACACTGCCTCAGAGTGCCCCAAGAGCCTCCCCTGCCAACACCTCAATATGGACTTCTGACCTCCTGACCTGTGAGAGAAAATTCTTTTGCTTTAAGCCACCAAGTTTATGGTAATTTGTTGTGGCAATCATACCAAATGAACACTGTCAGAATCATACAGACAAACGGGAGGTTCAAAAGGCTAAGAAAATGATATCTAGAATGCCATGGAAACATGGAGGGCAAAGAAAGCTTCCTTCCAAAAGGGATTCTAATTGGTGCCTAGTGGATGAATAATACTCAGCCAGGAGAACAAATATTTAATGTTGCTTTCTGGGGATCAGAGAAGGCTTCCAGAGAGTGGAGACATTGACAACCAGTTGCATTTAGCTGGGAAAAGTGGAAGGAACAGTGATCCAGAAGGAAACAATGTGGGCAGAAGCCCCAAGTGAAAGAGCAAAGACCTGCCCAGCCCAATGATTCTGGAGTGTAAGCACAAGAGAGAAGCAGAGAGAGGCAGTACATGGGTTTTCCACTGATATGTGACAAGTGAACACAAACTCAATGGCTTGAAACAAAGGGTGGGAGTCATCTCCAGCTGTAGGGAACTCACCACTGCCTAAGTCATTCTCTCACTCACCCTCTCTTGTTAGCCTGGGGAAGGTGGAACTCAGAGTCGTATCTTGCCCTTCCATGTCTCTCTCTGTAAGGCCTATCAACCCTGTCCCACTGCCATGATCCAAACACAACTGTATTTCACACAGTATACACACAACCCTTAACCATAATATCCACCCCTACTGCCTGGCCTCCCCCACATGGCAAGTATCTGAGGTCTGTGTTCCCTGGTCCTGTGACAACCTAACCCCAACAATGAGTCCTACAGCACTATGGTCAGATTTTACAAAGTCCCATATAGCTCACGAGGTCTGCTCATGGACATACCATCCTTCCTGACTCTCAATATCTGACCCTGATTCTAAGGGCTCAGATACACTGGGGAAGAGCCTTTCCCAGGACACATTTCAGCTTCACACAGCTGCGTCAGAGTTAAACTAGACCAAAGAAAAAAACAACCTGCTCCCTGAACTGGTTGGTTCCAAGCCTTCCCAAAATCAAGGGCAGGGCAGCTGTCCCCTCGCCTGGCTTTCCCAGGCTCCAGCAGCCCAGCTCAGCTCTCAGCAGCAAGCAGGGAATGGCCACACCACTCACCATCCAGCTCAGAAAAGCCAGGAACTAAATTTGGAGCTTGGATTTTAGTTCTTTTGCATCTCTGTTATCTTGAGAGGAGGTTGAGGGAGAAGGTTCACAAAGAAAGAAATATGCCAGAAAAAAAGGAGTAAACAAATCAGAGACAGAATGTATCTGTCTACTTTTAACAACAGTAATAACAGTTATTGTGATGATGCAGCTACATTTATATGGCACTTTGTGCTTTTCAAAGCATTTATACACATCCTCTCATTTGAACCTTTCTGTGACTGAGATAGAACATATCTTAATCTTACAGCCAAGAAACCTAATTCTGGGGAGCAAAGTGCCAAGGTCAGGCCATGAGTCAGTGGCTGATTGGGTTCTAGAACCCAGAACCATGGTTCCCCCGCCCAGGCTCTCTCGCTGCCCATCATGCCACCATGTGGTCTAGGCCAGGGCTCTACAATGTCTTGCTGTTGCGTAGCAGCTAAAGGCACAGACATGGAGCAGACACCATGAGGCCTTACATCGTGGCTCTCATCCAAGGATGAGTTCCCCCCACATCTGATGCTTCTGCCCCTGCCACTAGATTGTATTGACAGGGGTCCACAAGAGAGCCCCCAATTCAAATGCAGACCCAGGTAGCTCTCAGGACCTGCCTCTAATGACTCAGGACCAAGAAGGCCCATTCAGCAAGATTGTCTCAGGGAGTTAGACTGATTCTGGGTCCTCCACCCCAAACAAAGGTTATCATCTATTTAGGAGGAGACCTGGGCATAGTTGGCCAAAGATATTAGCTAATATGAATCACTGATCCCTGTGAGAATAAGAGCCTCAAAACCACATTTCCCACTCAGGCAGTGATGGATGGAAATGAGCCTCTTCTTCAACCACCTCCCACACTTCCCAAATGGCCTTATCAAGGGGCTCTGGAGTCACAGCCCTAAGACTTTCACAAACACAAACAATCTGAGACCTTCATCCCCTTAGTTCTTCTCATTTGGTGGCCCTTGGCAAGGAGATCATCTCATATTACATACACATTAATTGAGATCCCAATAATTAAAGGGCCATATTCTAAACAAAGTATTCCTCTCTTATATACCTTAAAAGGGTCACATAGCATAGCAGTTAAGGACACAGACTGAGGAGCCACACACCTGGGCTGTAATACCAGTTCTACCACTTCATAGCTGAGTGGCATAGGGCAAGTCAGCTCACTTCTCTGTGCCTCATTTTCCTCAAAATGGGATGATTATAATAATAATTCAGGACTCCTGGGTTGTTGAGAGGACTAAACGAGTTAACACTGTGACACACTTAGAGGAGTACCAACAGTGTAAGTATAGGCAACATGAGGGCAGTTATTAATGCTGCTATTATCATTAGTTGGAAGGCACTAATCTAACTATTTCAATCATAGTAAAACCAATAAGAACAAAAGGAATAAAGAGGAGGAAGGCTTCTGAGAAGCCAAAATCAATGTCATAAAATCCATAAATTAAAGCTAATGCACTTCATTCGTGTGTCTCCTCAATCAGAATCTATTCCCTCTCTCTCTCTCTCTCTCTCTCTCTCTGTCTCTCTCTCTTTCTCTTTCCTCTCTCTTAGAATCTGTATACTCTTGCTTTGCACATAATAATGATAGATTTGGTCACCTGGTTTCCAAGCCCACAGGAAAGAGAGAGCAGCAAATTAAAAGGGTCAGTACTGGCACAGGAAGACCCCACCCGCCCAGGGGTGGTTTATGATGATCGTGTTCAAAGAGTGTACCTGGACCGCCACCTGAAGGTGTTTTCATCCTCCCAAAGGCCTCCCAGTACTACAGAAGTTTTGATGACTGAAATTTCTAATGACTGTGCACTCCCAGAAAAAGGATGAAATGTGTTCAGAATTTTTCTTTTATGTGTTTCAGGGATTTGTATTTTATAGGGCACTCATACAATTTAACAAAAGGAAGATAAACAACCCAAACAAAAAATAGGCAATGAACCTAAATACAGTAAATACTTTCGAATGAGGATATAAAGAAGGACAAGAGACATATGAAAACATGCTCAAAGTCACTAATCATCCAAGGGAAGCAAATCAAAATGACAATGTGGTACCATCTCACACTTGTCAGAATGGCTATCATCAAGAAATCAATAAATGACAAGTGCTGGTGAGGATGCAGAGAAAAAGGAACCCTCGTGCACTGCTGGTGGGAATGCAGACTGGTGCAGCCACTGTGGAGAACAGTACAGAGTTTCTTCAAAAAACTCAGAATGGATCTCCCATTTGACTCAGCAATCCCACTCTTAGGAATTTATCCTAAGAAATTGCAAACACCAATCTGAAAGGATTTATGTACCCCTATGTTCATAGCAGCACAATTTACAATAGCTACAATTTGGAAACAGCCTAAGTGCCGGTCAGCAGATGAGTGGATCAGAAAACTATGGTACATCTACACAATGGAATTCTATGCTGCCATTAAAAAGAAGGAACTCTTACCATTTGCAGCAACCTGGATGGAACTGGAGAGCCTTATGCTTAGTGAAATAAGCCAGTCAATGAAGGAGAAGCACCACATGATCTCACCACTTTGTGGATAATAAAGAACATTGTAAACTGATGAACAAAAGAATAGATACAGAGGCAGTAAAGCATCAAACAGACTGTCAAATTATAGCAGGAAGATTAAGGAAAGGTGGGGTAGATAAGAGATCAATCAAAGGACTTGTATCTATGCATATAAGCATAACCAATGAACATAGACACTGGGGGTTGGGGTATGCCTGGGAGGGATGGGGGGGAATGGGGAGATATGTATACATGTAACACACACACAAAAAAAAAAAAAAAAACAACACTAAAAATGGAACTCCCATTTGATCCAGTGATCTCACTTCTAGGAATATATCCCAAGAAACTAGAAACACCAATCAGAAAGGTTATATGCACCCCTGTGTTCATAGTATCACAATTTACCATAGATAAGATTTGGAAACAGCCTAAGTACCCATCAGCAGATGAGTGGATTAAAAAACTGTGGTACATCTACAAAATGGAATATTATGCTGTAGTAATAAAAGAAGGAATTCTTACCATTTCCAACAGCATGGATGGAACTGGAGAGCATTATACTAAGTGAAATAAACCAGTCAGAGAAAGATAAATATCACATGATCTCACTCATTTATGGAATATAATGAACAACATAAACTGAAGAACAAAAATAGATCCAGAGACAGAGAAGCATTGATCAGGCCATCAAACTTCAGATGGAAGTTAGGGGAGGGTGGGAGTCTGGGGGAAGAGATCAACCAAAGGATTTGTATGCATGCATATAAGCCTAACCAATGGACATAGACACCAGGGGTGGTGAGGGCATGCATGGGAGTGGGAGGTGGAGGGCGGTCAACGGGAAGGATAAAGATACATATGTAATGCCTTAATCAATCAATAAAAATAAATAAATAAATAAATAAATAAATAAATGGTAAATTTCCAGTTTCTAGGGTCCTGACTGGGCTTTGTTTGCTGACCTTGGGTTTCCATAAGATTGTTGCAGCCTGATATTAAATTTCTTTCTTTTTAAGAAAAAAGAAAATAGACATTTGGATATGAAAGGGTTTCCAATACAAGAAGTGTGACTATTTATGAAACATTTCCCTCCAAATTAGTACAGATGGGTACAAAGGGAGCAAGAGGAATCACCATACTTAGACTTCAAAGCATTGTCTCCTCTTGCCCACCTGCTGGCAAAGCCGGAGCAAACAATGTTTTCTCTTAAATATTTAATGAGAAAACACTGAATCAAACCAATGCCCCAGGTCCCAGGCCCTCCATGGATTTATGCTGATTAGAGGAAGCACAACTCTCACCAGGGAGTTTGCTTTCCAGTCTGAAACATCAGCTCTGGTGGGACCTGGTGGCCTCGCTGGCCTTCTTTGCTACACTGGTCTTGCAAACTCTGCTGTCATGCTCCCAGCTCTATCCTCTGTCCTATGGCATCAGTCCTTAGGGTACAAGTTTTCTCCTCTGTCTGTGGCTGTAAACCACTGCATTATTATAACATTTACCTCAGTATGTTCCAAAGAACACCATTCCTCAAGCTGCCTGGGGCAAGGAGGGGTATAAAGGAGGCACACACCCTGCCTGGTCCAGAGACTCCAGACACTTGCACACACAGGAGGCAAAGGTTAAGAACATACACCTGTATATAACTGCCTCCATCTACATGACAGTGGAGTCACTTCACAGCTACATTTCACAGAGCCAATTGCTCCACTCCTCTCTAAGCTTGAGTGCCCTCACCTGTGTATGACAGTATCCATTTCATAGGGTTATAATACGCTTAATAGCTTTGATCTACACAAAGGACACTGGACAGAATCTTCACACAGAAAAAAATCCTTAAGTATGCTCAAGACTCTGAAAAGTCTTATAATAAAGTGATTTGTTTAACTTTGGTTTCCTCAGCATTTACCAGTTTTATTTTGCAACATAATCATTTTTATTTAATACCTGTGACAGTGTACTTAATTCTGTAAAACATTTTTACATCTATTTCATTCTATGCTATATGCGCCAGAGAACAGAGCCAATAACCAAGAAATGAGTCCATATAGTCCTTAGTTCAAATTACAGCTCTGTCACTCACCAAGTCACTTAACTTCTCTGAGATACTGTAGCCTCATATGAAATACAAGCTCACTACCTAGCAGGGTTAACTCACTCACCCATTAATTCATGCAACACATATGTGCAAGAGTCTGGCATGTGCCAGTGACTGCTCAAGACCCTGGAACACAGCAGTGAACAAGAAGTGTAAGTTCTCTAACCTCAAGTAAAGAGGTAATACAGTTTATTGTCGTGGGCATTAGAAATATTGTAGGCAAGGCACTGGCACCTGATAGTCACTCACTAAAGGTAATTATTATGACTAAGCAAGTTTTATGACTCCCACTTGCCAGAAGAAACACAGAAAGGTTAAGTGACTGATCTCAGACCTCATATTTCCAGTCTTGCTTCCTAGATCAGCCCCTACCACCCTGGCTTCAGAATGGCTAAGGCATACCCATGCCCAGGTCCCACTCAGACAGTTCAATCAGAACCCCAGAGGGGAGATTTACTCAGTTTTCCCAACATATGGTGTCAACCTAATTCTCTCATCTAAAGACACACTACTGAGGAGCCAAGATGGCGGCATAGGTAAACACCTACACGGCTGCCTCGCACAACAATTTCAAGGCTACGGCTGGAGGACAGAGCGGACATC
>PVJN01053501.1:0-13719 GCA_004026805.1 Lasiurus borealis | reverse complement strand
TGACTTACACTCAATAACAACAAAGATAATAAAATGCATATGAAACTAGACACCAAATGGATCTGGGCTGCCTGTCACCACTTGAGCCAATTAAACAGAGACAGGGTGAATCGTATATGAGCATTTTTATTTATTTATTTTTTTAATATATTTATTGTTTTTTTACAGAGAGGAAGGAAGAGGGACAGAGAGTTAGAAAAATCGATGAGAGACAAACACTGATCAGCCGCCTTCTGCACACCCCCTATTGGGGATGTGCTCACAACCAAGGTACATGCCCTTGACCAGAATCAAACCTGAGACCTTTCGGTCTGCAGGCCGACGCTCTATCCACTGAGCCACACCGGTTTCGGCGCATTTTTATTTTTGAATATTGCTGGCAGTATGGGAGAACAAGTCATACAAAAAAAACCTGCTCTACCCACCCCCCATAAACCAGCTGCTTAAATTGGGCAGAAGGACAAAGATTACCTGAGGAAGTAGGCGAAAGAAATAAGAATGGGTGTAATGCTTCGGATTACAGGCCATGTGGGCTGGGGGGGGCAAAGGGTAAGCGCCTCCAGGACTCCATTGTTTCAGCACCAAGGTTGTTCCTCTGTCCATGATGACAGGCAGTTCTCAAACAGGGAGAATGGACCTCATTTTGAGGTGAACTCCCAGTCCTGGCGTGTACAACCCCCAGCCAGGTCAGACTGTGCTTTTTTAAATCCGCACAGAATACTCATGGTTAACAGAGCATGATTAATATTCCTTATAACTATAGCTCATCCCCCATATTCTATTCCTCCCTCCTTCCCCTAACACATATCCAGAAATATACATAAATATCTGTCAGTTGTTAACGTTTTACAATTGGTTTATCACTTACAGCCAGTTCCAGTGGGACTCTGAGATAGAACTGACCAAGGAACAAGCTGCGTTCTTGGAGAGTTATACCTGCCAGCTCTCTGGAAATCAGCTTAGACCAAACTTTCCATGAAGCAAGCTGGGTGACTCAACTCTCTCTTTCCACTACCGTTATTACTATTGCAGAAGTCCGACAATGTTAGTGCTAGAAAATGAAATTCTGCTCATTTAGATAAGAGGAGAGGTGATACCATTTCACTCTTAAACAATTATTATTTTAACTAGAGGTCCGGAGCACAAATTCGTGCACAGGGGGGTCCGGCCAGCCTGCCACCATGGGGCCGAACGGGCCAGGCCAGCTGGGGGGAGGGGACACAGGCAGTTGGTCAGCAGCTCCACCCCCAATGGGGGGGCTATCAGGGGCGTGGCCAGGCAGCGGAAGGAGTTTCAGGTGGTTGCTCGGCCTGTCCCGCCCCCTGGTCAAACTTCCGGTCAAGGGGACAATTTGCAGATTAGCCTTTTACTATATAGGATAGTATATATTTTGGAAATTAAGTTCTTATCAGATGTATCACTTCCAAATATGTGCTCCCATTCAGTGGGCTCTCTTTTTGTTTTGTTGATGGTTTCTTTTGCTGAGCACCTTTTTATTTTTATGTACACTGTAGTCCCATTTGTTTATTTTCTCCTTCATTTCCTTTGTTCTAGGAGCTGTATCCGTAAACATATTGCTATGAGAGATGTCTGAGATTTTGCTGCTTATGGTTTCTTCTAGGATTTTTATGGTTTCACATCTTACATTTAAGTCCTTTATTCATTTTGAGTTAATTCTTGTGTATGGTGTAAGTTGGTGGTGTAGTTTCATTTTTTTTTTGTATATATCTGTCCAATTTTCCCAACACTATTGAAGAGTCTGCCCTGACTCCATTGTATGCTCTTGCCTCCTTTGTCAAATATTAATTAAGCGTAATGGCTTGGGTCGATTTCTGGGGTCTCTGTTCTGTTCCATTGATCTATATGCCTGTTCTTGTGCCAGTACCAGGTAGTTTTTGATTACAATATGCAAGTTCAACAATTATCATTCTCATTTATGAAAGAATTTTTGTACCTTTTTTCAAAGTTGCTTGACTATTTTTATACACTTTTGCCCCTTGTTTATGTTTGTAATTTCATCTTGTATTTATTTCAACAATTTAAGTAACTAGTAACTCTAATTGCCTTTGGAGAGGGATTCCATATGAATGTGGAAGAAGGCTGGAAAGAACACTTTTCAATGCATCTCTTTTAATGCCGCTCCAGACTTATTGAATAAATTGATGCAATTAAACTTAAAACAACTTTTTAAACATATTAATATTGCAGTTTGAATTTGATACATCTAATAGCTGAAATTCAGGAAGGTCCCATTCTGCCGGGGGATTTTTATTTCTATTGAATTTCGTTTACAGTGGCTTGTTTCTTTCAAGCATTTTCTAATTTTATATTGACTGCTGCTTGTGAAAGGAGTTTTTAGGGGTGAAATAGGCAGGTTCAGGAAATGTTAGGAATTAAGGAGTCCGTGGGAAAAGCACAGGCTACAGGGCTTCAGAAAGTGCATTTCCCGAGAATAAGGAAGCTGGGAGCTGCAGAAGGTCTATATTTACAGAATAAAGGGAAGGAAGCCCCTCATTCAGAGAGGGGAGAGGAAAGCCCGGAGGAAATAGGAAAACAATAAGAAATATGAAGAGGAGAATCTCATGTACCTCACCTGAGGGTTGAGCTCTGAGGTTGCTATAGTGACCAAATCAGAGGGGAGAGTGACCAATCAGAAGGGGGTGTCAAGGCACAAAGAACTTCAGCCTTTAGAAACCGGAAAAAAGGGGACTCAGTGGGACTATCTCCCCCTCCCCACGTGGGAATCTGTGCTTGTTTTTCAATAAATTTCCATCTTTTATTATACCCCCCTGCCCAGTCCAAACACCACAAGTTCCAGTCCAAATTTCTTTCGCGTGGATGAACTCTGCCCGTGGAAATCCTGAGGAATCTAGTTTGAATGCCAAATTCCTCCTGAGAGAATTTCTCTTCTCTTCTATCAAGCACTACAGGCTATTATGAAACAAGGACCACTTTAATGTAAATTTCTTAGACTTCATAAATTTCTTATACGTTTGAATTCTTACCACATATGAAGGCTAGCTTGTAGTTATGAATGTCCAGGGGAGGCATTTTTCCCACTTAGAGGGGAAATTAAGACAGATAAAACTCATTTTCTCTCCTTGCTGCAAGCAGATGGTTTATCTCGTCTACCTACCATTTCACTATGCTGCAGTTCTTAGAGAGTCCTGACTTCATGTGAACTTGCAGTTCTAACAACCTCTTGGTATGGCCCCAGAGCTCCGTGTCCTGTGTCCCTGGGCAAGAATTAAAAACCAGAGTTTTGCCCAGCCGCTTTGGCTCAGTGGTTGAGCATAGACCTAGGAACCAGGAGGTCACAGTTTGATTCCCGGTCAGGGCACATGCCCAGGTTGCGGGCTCCAACCCCAGTAGGGGGTGTGCAGGAGGCAACAGATCCATGATTTTTCTCATCATTGATATTTTTATCTCTCTCACCCTCTCCCTTCCTCTCTGAAATCAATAAAAATACATTTTTAAATAAATAAATAAATAAATAAATACAGTGGTACCTCGAGATACGAGTGCCCTAACATACGAGATTTTTGAACGAGCCCTCGAGCGAGCAATTTTTGCTTTGAAATACGAGCAACATTTGAGATAGGAGTCATCGCGAGGATTGGCCGGCTGCACACGACCCACCAGTTTACCGCGACTCGAGCATCTCATAGTTTCCCACGCCTCAAGGTTATGGAACGCATTAAACTCGTAACTCGAGGTACCACTGTAAATCAATCCCAGAATTTTACACTGCTAATAGTGCAACTGTGATGGCTTTGGGGCTTGCCTATAACTTTTGTTTCTGGTTTCTGTTCTTTTTTTGACTCCTAGAGATTTTCTGTACTTTCTAGAGAGCTTTTATTTTTATTTTTATTTTTTTATAAATACATTTTTTTATTTTATTGATTTTTCTCAGAGAGGAAGGGAGAGAGATAGAAAGTCAGAAACATCGATGAGAGAGAGACATTGATCAACTGCCTCCTGCACACCCCACAGTGGAGATGTGCCCACAAGCAAAGTACAGGCCCCCAACCAAAATCAAACCTGGGACCGTTCAGTCCACAAGCTGGCACTCTATCCACTGAGCCAAACCGGTCTCGGCTAGAGAGCTTTTATTTTATCCAGCATTTCTAGATGCCTTATTATGAAAAGGTTTATCAGACTATCCAGTCTTTCGTGTTACCTGAAATAAAACAAAAAAACAAAAAAACAAAAAACAGAACAAGCTCCTTTCATCTTTACAACCGCCTTACAAATTGAGCAAATGAAGCATCATTAGCTTCTGTTTGATTTTTGTGGGGTTGAGGCTCCGGCAAGATAAAGGTTATATAGTTCAGTGAAGTAGCACAGTCTGGATGTGAACCTGGTATTGTCTGGCACCAAAGTTCATGGGTGTTTAAACACTAAATTATATTGCTTCTTCCTATATTCTGCATTTGGGTTGTTTTTTCTTCTTCTTCTTTTAGAAGCTGTTAATTATAGCTATCATCAGAAAAAAAATGAAATAACTTTTAGAGGTACTCTAGGTTGAAAAACATATCCCTTGGGGATAAAATGTATCTACTTATTAAATCCAATAAGCTAGGCAAAGGTTACCCATTGCATCTGTCAAGTACCATAAGGGGAGACTTGCATATTTTCTTATGCATCAATGATAAATAATACCTGAGCCACGGTATTAGCGAACCTTCCTTTCCCTCAACTTTATTTTACTTAGCTTTTCCCATAAGCCCCTCATTTTCTCCCTCCCTCTCTCCCCAGGCTGCCACTAGCTCTAAAGAGTAGTAATAAATACGGTTAGGTTCCTGCTACCCTTTTGGCAAACAGGGAAGTCTTCTTGGACTCGGCAGATAGAGACCTTCTCCGTCCAGCTCGTTGATTAGAAAAGCATGCTGGAGGACATGGAAGCCTTAATGAAGTCTGAACAGATTACATCTCTCGCTTCCCGGGGATCAGCATGACATGGCACTCCCAGCAGAAAGAAAGAATCGGTCTGGCCTGGTGGCTCGCTGTGGGATCGGGCTGCTAGCCACATGCTGCTTTTTGCTTTCTTGAGTACTGGGAAATGGATTGCTTCGTAATTTGTTCTGGTATTTTCCCAAGTATCGCGGTATCTAGAATTGCCTGCATTCTCCTTGTTTTCTTTTTGCAAACACACACGTGCAGGTACACAGTGGGCCCTATCTCAGGCTCTAGGGATCCCTGGGCCCTGTTTTAGTTAAGGAGGATGCAGTCTCCATTCTCTTACACAAGCCTCTACACTCCTGAGGTAAATGATCCTATGTGGCAGTTAAATAAACACAGATAGCCGTAGCGGGTTAGGCTCACTGGATACAAGGGTCCTGTGGACAGAAGGGTCCCCGGTTCAATTCCAGTCAAGGGTACATGCTCGGGTTTCAGCTGGATCCCTGGTGGGGGGCATGCAGGATTCTCTGTCATCATTGATGTTTCCATCTCTCTCTCCCTCTCCCTTCCTCTCTGAAATCAATGAAAATACATTAAAGAAAAAACAAAATAAATAAATAACAAACAAAGACACAATTCCAGATAGCTATGAACACTATGCGGTATGGAAAGCCAGTGATACATGCAGAGTTACTGGGCTGGTGGTGGAGTGCTACTTTAGAGATTTTCAGGGATGTTTGCTGAGAAAGACTTCCGAATCTGGGTTATCAGCCCTTTTTATTCCCTCCCCACCTCACCAGGGCCTTCTCAGTCTTCCACAATGATTTCCTTTATCTTTCCAATATCCAAATATTGGAATTCTTCAAGGCTCATCCCTGGAGTTCTTTTTTTTTTCAGAGAGGAAGGGAGAGGGAGAGAGAGAGAAACATCAATGATGAGAGAGAATCATGGATCGGCTGCCTCCTACATGCCCCTAATGGGGATAGAGCCAGAAACCCAGGCATTTGCCCTGACTGGGAATCTAACCGCATAACCTCCTGGTTCATAGGTTGATGCTCAACCACTAAGCCATGCCAGTCTGGCCCTAAACTTTTTTAAAAATATATTTGTATTGATTTCAGAGAGGAAGGAAGAGGGGGAGAGAGAGAGAGAAACATCAATGATGAGAGAGAATCATTGACTAGCTGCCTTCTGCATGCCCGCCACTAGGGACCAAGCCCACAACCCAGACATGTGCCCTTGACCGGAATCAAACCCGGGACCTTTTAGTCTGCAGGCTCACATTCTATCCACTGAGCCAAACCAGCTAGGGCCGGAAATTCTTTTTTATCTACTCATTCTGTAGATCTCATCCAGTATCCAGTCCCTTGGTTTTTAAATATTTTCTGTGCTTTATCCTTAAAGGAGCAAGGTATGTATAGATCACTAGCATTTGCCTAAGGAATGGGTAGGATAAAATATATATTTTAAGAAGTGTGAAGGTTCTGGGATTTTATCCTGCTTGCAATATGACAAGCTCACCTCCCATACTGTCATGAAGTCTGGCAGAAGACACAAGAATTCCTGGGCCTTGTCATTTACCTTGTATTTTTGTCAACAGTTTAGCTACCTAGTAACCCTAAATGTCTTGGGAGAGTAGACCGAATGACTGTGGGTTGAATAATGTTGGAAAGATGATTTTTCAATGCATCTCTCTTGATGCCATTTCAGATCTGTTGCATAAATTAATCAAATACAACTTAAAGCAATTTTTAAAATATGCTAATTTGATCGTTTGAATTTGACACATCTAATATCTGATTCAGGAGGGTCATATATATGCATAATCAGTCCTTTCCTCCTTACCTCTCTGCTCCCACCCTGGTCCATGCCCATCTTGTTTTCTTTGGACCAGTTTTTTCAACAGCTTCTTATTTCTATTCTTTTATCCCTACAGGAGATTGTCTACACTGTGGCCGGAGTGATGTTTTTAAATATATATATTTTATTGATTTTTTTTTTTTACAGAAAGGAAGGGAGAGAGGTAGAGAGTGAGAAACATCGGTCAGCTGCCTCCTACACACACCCCACTGGGGATGTGCCCGCAACCAAGGCACATGCCCTTGACCAGAATCGAACCTGGGACCTTTCAGTCTGCAGCCTGACGCTCTATCCACTGAGCCAAACCGGTTTCGGCCAGAGTGATTTTTTTAAAGTGTCTGAGACCATGTCACTCTAAGAGCAAGGCACTTCTTTACTCAGGAAGGACAGGAAATAAACAGCCTGCTCTCCTGAAGTGGAGGTTCACACCACGTTTTAACGTTAGCCTGTGTGTTTTGAAAAGCACTCAGGAGGTCATTCTGATAATCCCCAATTGCTAGCGGGTGCAGAGCTGGCCACGAGATGCCACCGGTGCACGAATCCGTGCACTGGGCCTCTAGTCCCAAACACACCGTTGGAATGTCACTGTTGACCTACGCGCAGTCCGGTCCTCCCTCTCATAGTCTCCTGTTCAATAAAAGGTACCAAAATCTCCCATAAAGCTGGGTTCCATCCGACTCCTTCTTTATTCTCAACTCCCACATCTAATCCATCAGTATCTCAGGGGCAAAAGAGAAAACTGTAGGCCCAAGTGACTAAAGCTAAAGGGTTTGTTTTTTTTTCTTAATCCTAATTAAAAGAAATAACATGTTTAAAGACTAGCGCGCCCTGAACAGGATCAGTTAATTTCAGAAATGCGAGGAAAATTTAACATTAGGAAATTCAATAAAATAGCTCACTACATTAGTAGATCAAACAAGTAAAATGATATAATTTTCTTCATAAATACTAAAAGGGCATTTAATAAAATTTGACACCCTTTCTCATTTTAAATATCTCTTTATAAAAAAAAGCCTAAGCGACCAGCAACCAGACAACTGGCCAACCGGCCAGTAGCTATGATGCACACTGACCACCAGGGGGCAGACCCTCAATGCACAGGCATGGAAACATGGAACAGACTGATGAATCTCAAAGGGAAGAGAGGACGGGGGAGGGACAGAAGAGATTAACCAAAGATCTTATATGCATATTAGAGGCCTGGTGCGTGGATTTGTGCACCTATGGGGTCCCTCGGCCTGGCTTGTGGGGATTGGGCCAAAACCCAATCTCCAACATCCCTTGATGGGTCCCCAATTGCCGGAGGGTGCAGAGCCGGCCACCGGTGCACGAACCCGTGCACTGGGCCTCTAGTCTCTTTATAAAACTGGATATAAGGATTAAACATCATGATAAAAAACACATTATGCCCAATGATAGAAAGGTTCTGGAGACTGTGCTGATAGTACAACAATGTGAATACACTTAAATTGCACTGAAAAGTGGTTAAAATGGTAAATTTTATGTTATGTATATCTCAAAGCTGGCATCATGCTTAATGGGAAAACATGAATGCATTCTCATTTGAGACTAGAATAAGACAAGCATGTTCACTATCAGCATTATTTAACCTGAATCTGGAGATAATAGTGCATATAATTAGGCAAAAGCAATAAGTTGGAGGGGGTTGGGAGGATGGGTGAAAAAATGAAGGGATTAAGAAGTACAAATGGCTGGCATGGCTCAGTGGTTGAGCGTCGACCTATGAACCAGGAGGTTGTGGTTCAATTCTCAGTCACAGGTTCGATCCCCAGTAGGGAGCATACAGGAGGCAGCTGATCAATAATTCTCTCAACACTGCTCTCTCTCTCTCTCTCTCTCTCTCTCTCTCTCTCTCTCTCTCTCTCTTCCTTCCTCTCTGAAATCTATTTTAAAAAATACTTTCAAAAGGTGGCCTGTTACCCTAGACCAGTGCTCAGTTCCAGAGCAGTGACATTTGTTGATCCATACTGTGCACCAGGGACGTGCTAGATCAGATGAGTCCTAATCTCTGCCCTCCAGGAGGCAGAGGTGCTCATGGGAGTCTCAGACACTGAGTTCCACGGCAGACGTGTGTGTCATCCGCACAGGGGACATGGCTGGCCAAGGGACAGAGCGCCTGGAGCTGTCCCTGTCTTCGCTTGCAGGAATGTGCTCGTACCTCAGTCGGGGTGTCAGCCAATAGTTACTGAGCTGCTGCTGCAAAGTGGCTGTTCTCTGGAAACTTACCCCTGGGTTTCAGTTGTAGCAAATGAGCTCCTACCTGTATTCTTCTGAACCACAGCACCTTCCAGAAGCACCGCTTCCTGGTAAGTTTCACAATGAGGGCTTCCAGGAACGTGAGTTCTGTCCTTGGAATTCAAATCCTGTTACTGGTCGCGCCTCCCTGCCCCCTGTGTGAACCTGCCCATCCTCCCCCATTGACCTAGGGCTGGAACCTCTAATATTGTCCTTTGCCCACTGAATCTCAGTGTCCTCATCTGGAAACAACAGATAATAACAGCATCTCCCTCCGAGGGCTATTGTGAGGACTAAAAGAGACTAGCTTGGTACAAGCTAAGTACTCAATAAATTAACTATTATTAAAAAAAAAAAAGTGCCAAAACCAGTTTGGATCAATGGATAGAGCGTCGGCCTGCGGACTGAAGCATCCCAGGTTAGATTCCGGTCAGGGGCACGTACCTTGGTTGTGGGCACATCCCAGTAGGGGGCGTGCAGGAGGCAGCTGATCGATGTTTCTCTCTCAATAATGTTTCTAACTCTCTATGTTCCTTTCCTCTCTGTAAAAAATCAATAAAAAGTGTATTGTAAATAAATAAATAAATACACAAATACATAAATACATAAATAGATAAAAGTGAGCCCAACCAGTGTGGTAGTTGAACATCGACCTATGAATCAGAAGGTCACAGGTTCGATTCCCGGTCAGAGCACATGCCCGGGCTGTAGACTCCATCCCCAGTGCAAGGGGTAAAGGAGGCAGCCGGTCCATGATTCTCTCTCATCATTGGTGTCTCCATCTCTCTCTCCGTCTCTGGAAGCAATAAAAAGAAATTGTTTTAGTGACATGTTGAAGCAATGTGGAAATGCTGGCTTACTCAATAAACTATATGCAACTCCTAATGATGTGGTTCCATACCCCTCGCCTATTATAGATTCAAATTTTAATGTAAAAAAAATCATCACATTTTGAAGTAAGCATACAAGCACTCTTGTATAAAAGTGCAGAATGGCCTCCATTGACCACATATCCAGAGCCATGAAAGAAATGGTTGCACCGAAAAGGGTTTGGCTCAGTGGATAGAATGTCGGCCTGCAGACTGAAAGGTCCCAGGTACGATTCCGGTCAAGGGCACATACCTTGATGGCGGGCACATCCCCAGTAGGGGGCGTGCAGGAGGCAGCTGATCGAAGTTTCTCATCAATGTTTCTGACTCTATCCTTCTCCCTTCCTCTCTATAAAAAATCAATAAAATATATATATTTTTTTAAACGGTTGCTGTCGATGACAAAAATTTAAATATTTCTGTATGGCAAATAGCACCATAAACAAAGTCAAAAGACAAACAACAAACTGGGGGGAAAATGATGGCAATTCAAATGACAGATAGGAATGGCTTCCACAAGTCACAAATAAAATACCACAGGCCTAACAGACAAATCGGTGAGCTGTGAGCAGGCTGTTCCCAGAGAAGGTTTACCGTGGCTCTTAAATGCGGGGAAAAGATGTCCAGTCTTGCTCACAATAAGAAAAATAAATAATGAAACAGCCCTGAGAGACCTTCACTTAGGAGATTCATAAGCTCCAATATGTCGCTAATCCAATAGTTGGCAGAGATGTGGAGGAAAGGGCTCTCGCCAGCATCCCTGGTTGGGACTGGAAATTGATAGGACGTCTCAAATGACAAATGACAATACCTGTCAAATTTACAAGCGCACCCAGCAAAACCCCCTAGGAATTGATCTTACAGATGGACTCAGACATGCGCAAGTTGGCATATGCAGCGTTTTGCATATATATATATATAACAGCAAACATTTGGAAATAACCTAAACGGTCTATCACTAGAGAAAAGGATAAATTACCAGACGCGCATACAATGGAACACTCTGAAGCCATCAGAATGAATGAGGTATCTGTTTAAATAAACGCAGCGATTTCACAGATGCACTGGTAAGAACAAAAGCAAGGTACAGAACACTCTGTATACCACACTATGGCTTGTGAAAATGCACCTGCTTGTTTATGAAAAACATCGCTGGAAGGATAGATATAAGAGGCTGATACCATGCGTTGCTTCTGGAAAGGGGAATTAGGTGGCTGGGTGGAAGGCAAACTTTTACTCCATTTATTTTCTTTTTGGACCTTTGGGATTTTAAATCATGTCAATGTATTACCTGTCCAAACAAATCTTAGGCATATTTTAGTTTAAAAAGTGTATCTTCAGCCCTGGCTGGTGTGGCTCAGTGGATAGAGCAGCGGCCTGCAGATTAAAAGGGTCCCAGGTTCAATTCTGGTCAAGGGCATGTGCCATAGTTGTAGGCTCCTCCCAGGCCCGGGCCCTGGTCAGGGCTCCTGAAGGAGGCAACCAATCCATATGTTTCTCTCTGTCTTTCCCTCTCTCTTCAACTCTCTCTAAAAATCAATGGGAAAATATACTCAGGTGAGGATTGAAAAAAAAAAAAGTTTACGTATCTCCAATCTACCTACACCTCTCTATTTCCTTCTGTTACAGAAAACCAGAGAAGAACCAAGCAATACTTAGATGAGTTACATTTTTAACGCGGGGGCCCAGAGGAAAATGTCTCTCAAATTCTGGGCCCCTGTCGGAAACCAAACATTGTTCTCACTAAATGGATGTAAACAGGAGGCCAGAGGCTCGTCAACCTTAACTGCTCTGAAAGGTCAGAGCTAATTACTCACTGTTTAGATGAAAACATTGTTAGCTAAAGCAGCTTCTACCTGTTTGTTTCATGTTAATTTCTGTTATTGTAATTTCCTGCCTAAAGGCTAGGGGTGTGTCCCAAAGCCTTAATAAAAGGGAGAAAAAGGCCAGAGCAAGTGGCAGTCTTTTCCACTAGAGGAAGGCTCCCACCTGGCTCCCCAATATCACCAAATTAGTGCTTTCTAGTCTCTCATTTCGTTTGCGTGCGGCCTCCTTCAGAACCCGAACCCTGAACCGGGAACCCTGAATCACAAGGTAAGTGGAAAGGGGCTCCCACAGGCCCCAACATGGAGGAACTTCCCCTATTTATATGTTTTTACCTCCTTTGTCTCCCAAATATGGGATGTTTCCCACCCCTTTGCAAGTTCTTAAAGGGCCCCTATGTGCTGAGGCCTTGAGACCTCAACCAAAGACCCGGCCTGGTGCCAGCACTGATAGTTTTGTCCGGGGAAGGTTTAATGGCCTCTCTGAAGTGGGAGTCGTCTCATTTTCCTTATTATTTAAAGAAGCAAGCATTTACAGAAGCCAGAGAGCAGGGTTAAAATTCCCAACAGCAGTTTTTATATAAGATGGATGCTTCACTTCGCCACCTTTTCTTAATGACTTAATGACACAAATGACCCCTCTTACAGGGGATTTTCCTAACTATTCTTTTTAAGTAGTTTTTTTCTGTCTCCACCATGTTCTTTCCCATCGCTATACTCAGTGACAAGAGCTACGAAGGTGATGCTACTTCGTAATCATGCACCTGGTTCCAATTCATTTGTTCATTTTGTTTCACTTATTCATTCACTTACTACTGGTCACCTGTTTTTCTGCCCCCACCAAGGCAGGGAATTCTTAATGATTGATTCATCACCGCAAACCCAACACATAAGCCCGTGTCTGGCACAGCAATGTTTGTCAAATGATTAAAAGTTTACAGAGAATGAAATCGTCTCACGTTGATATTCTTCTCAACAAGGTGGATCAGGGCAGACATTGCTGCCCTCGTTTTCTAGATGAGAAAAGTAAGTGTCAGAAAGGATTTGTTGCCCAGCCGGTGTGGCTCAGTAAGTTGAGCTTTGACCTTTAAACCAAGAGGTCACAGTTTCATTCCTGGTTAGGACACATGCCCAGGTTTCAGGCTCCATCTCTAGTTAAGGGGCATGCAAGAAGCAGCCAATTCGTGATTCTCTCTCATCATGGATGTTTCTATCTCTCTATCCCTTTCCCTTCCTCTCTGACATCAATACAAATTAAAAAAAAAAAAAGAAAGAAAGAAAGAAAGAAAAGATTTTTCTGAGGCTACCTTGTAGTAAAGTGGCAGAACTGAGATTTCTGCTCCCGATTCAGGGTTCTTTACAGCAGGGCGTCCATACTCCCTACAATCTTAGGACCAGTCTGCTTAAAGCGCACCCCCCCCCCCAAAAAAAAGTACCATATTTTCTGGCATATAAGATGACTTTTTAACCCAGGAAAATCTTCTCAAAAGTTGGGGGTCATTTTATAGGCCGGAAAATACGGGTACTCTTCATACATTTCCAGGCTGCCGTCCCCAAATGCCAAAGTGCTGAACACAGGCCCCAGGTGGGTTTAGCAGGCGTGGCAACCTTTTCCCATTACACGAAGAATGCTGCATGTCGGTGATTTCTAGAAGGCAAGCCTCCAAGGTTTTCGTCAGCTTTTCAAAGAAAGGGTCTGTGGCGCACCCCGCCCGATGAGTACCTGCGAGTAAGTCAAAGGTTCCCCCTCTGGCTTCCGAGGTGGTTCATCTTGTTCCACAGGGGAATCTGAGGCCCTGGCTGTGGAGGTCCTGCCCTCAGCCATCACGCTGGGAAAGTAAGTCAGGAAATCTCATTTAAAATGAATCAGGAGGCCCTCTCTCTCACATACCACGCGCTGCGGCCTGCAGAACCAGCCAGCTGAAAGCAACAAGATGATCATTATTTTGAAGAGGGAAGACATTGTTCAATAGCAATTTCATCTCCTGCTTAAAAAAAAAAAAAAAAAA
>PVJN01053500.1:0-13719 GCA_004026805.1 Lasiurus borealis | reverse complement strand
GCAAGACCATCATGCAGGCCTCCCCTGAGCTTGTCAGGTCTGCATGTAGCTCCTTTCGTCCACACAAGGTATAGTGGCTCAACAATACCATCATGGACCCAGATTCTTTTTTTCTGTCTGCTAGGCCAACCTCCGTGTGTTGGCTTTTTTTCTTTTTCTTGCTGCCTCACGGTCGTCTCAAGATGACTGCTATAGCTCTACGTGTCAAACATCCATATTCAAAACAGAAAGAAGTGACAGGCCCCCTCACTATTTCTCTTTGAATAAAAAAGCAAAATTCTTCCCAGAATGTCCCCAGCCATTTCCTAATATGTTTAGGCAGAACTAAGTCACATGCCCATTTCTAAGCCAACTGACAGCAAAAGAAATAAGTAACCAGCTTATAACACATATGGATCTGGTGAGCCATGGGGTGCAAGGGTGCCTCTGGGGCTGTCTCCTCTCTGCTTTTACAGAGTCCAGCTCTGCTTTGGTCATTCCTTTTCCTCTTGCCCAAAGCAGGCCCATTGTTCCTTCTGCAATAAGTGCATTTCCATTGTGCCATAGCTTTTCCTCCCCTTCAATCTCCAAGGTTTTTCTTCTCTGGCTAGCACATTGCTCTATCCAGGCCCTACTTGCCCTCAACATCTTGTCACACACTGCCTATACTGTCTTATTTATTTTATTTTATTTTATTTTATTTTATTTTATTTTATTTTATTGGTTCAAATTTCCCAAAAGGAGAATCTGACTGGTCTATCTAGGTTTCTTTATATTTTTGAGCCAGGTGACTTCAAAAGTGCTTGGCCAGTCTATCATCGATCCTGGTCCAGTGACCTTGTATGTATGTGCAGGGAGGGGAAAGAGGCAGGGTCATGTGATGTAACATAGTCACCTGGCAGTGAGGAGTGAATGAGGCAGCTCCCCACAAAAGGGGTTGTGAGGTAGGTCAGGTATAGTGGAGTGGAGCAACAATATAAGTTTAGGGTACTCTACCAAGAGAGAGACCACATGGGAGAAGACTAAAGAGGGTTTGAATTACATGATTGAAAAAGCCATTTGGACATTTTTCAGTTCCATTTCAGTAGATGGTACATGCAGAAAAGTAGAGGAATCTGGCTAGCAGACAGAACCTGACCTATGGCCACAGTCCAACCATCATAGTCAAATGCAGCCATCTGGTCACTCCAGTTGAGACCTACTTAGTCATGGGGGAGCAGAAATAAACTGTTTCTGCTTTGTCCTGCCTTACAGGATTGCCAGCATAATCAGGTTCTTGAATCTGCCATGACTCTAGAATCTCCCCGAATTCCCACAGCAGAAATTCCAGTGACTCCTTGGAGAAAACTGGGTATCTCTCAGGACTGTGGCTTTAATAGGGATTGGAAGTGGTCAGTTCCTACTGGATTCTATCTCTTATGAGCCATTTTGTGGCTTTGACATGCTGAAGAAGGGATTGTGGAAGCAGGACTATTTCAATATGGCCATATAACAGAGGCAGAAAGTCGATTGGCTATTCCAGCAAATAGAATTTAAAATTCTACAATGGGAAAAGTAGAACTTTTAAGAGAATAGGAAATGGGCAGACCAGGATTTGAATCCTTGTTCTTCTACATATTAGCTGTATGAAAATCAAGTTATTTAACTTCCGTAAGTCTTATGTTCTTTATCTGTAACATGAGAATAGAAACATCCTATTTCATAGGATGAGATACTATATGCCCTGACCAGGTAGCTCAGTTGGTTATAGAATCATCCCCATACATCAAGGTTGCAGGTTCGATCCCCAGTAAGGGCACATACAAGAATCAACCAATGAATGCATCAGTAAGTGAAACAACAAATCACTGTTTCTCTCTCTCTCCAAACCAATAAATAAAATTTAAAAGATAAATAAATGAAATACTGCATGTGAAGCACTTGGTACAGCTGGCATTAAAGATGTGTTAATCACTGCAATTGTGTCTTATACATTCAGTGAGGTCAGAGCCTCAGCAAGAACAGTCTGCTTGTCACTGAACACCAGAAGAGGCTGCCCGGCTGTCCTGGCTGGGGAAGTCTCCTGGTGTCCTCTGTGGTGGGGAGTAGGGGATAGATCTGGCTTCTTGAGCAATTTCCTAGAAGCATTTGGAATTGCCTTGGCCAATTCTCTAGGAGTGCGGAGGTCACAGTCACCGGTTCCTTCAGTCCCTTCCTTCTCCAACAGCCTTCACTTCATTATCCATTTCAATCTCCTATGCCTGCTTCCATAATTTCGTAAGTCAATTTGGTCTTGGCATAGTCATTAGAAGAGTGATCTGAGAGAGTGTCCTGGAGACTCCCTGCAAATGACATTCCAATAAAATCCAGTAACCAGCTGTCCTCCTGTCCATGAACTTGTAAGCCTTGGTAAGCAGATGCAGAGGCAGCTGGCAAGGACTCTTCCTTTCATTCTCTTCTTAATGCACAATGATGAGCTCACAGCTTCACCAGGTTCAAAGTCTAACTGCCTAGCAGCAGCCTTAGGTCCCCAGGAAATGCAGTTTTCACAGGCAGTGCCAGCACTGGGAAGCAGCTCTGATATCCCACCAAGAACATTCTAACTTACTAGCTGTTAAAGGCCGAGACCGGTCTGGCTCAGTGGATAGAGCGTCGGCTTGCAGACTGAAAGGTCCCGGGTTCAATTCCGGTTGGGGGCATGTACCTTGCTTGCGGGCACATCTCCACAGTGGGGCTTGCAGGAGGCGGCTGATCGGTGTCTCTCTCTCATCGATGTTTCTGACTTTCTGTCTCTCTTCCTTTCTCTCTGTAAAAAAATCAATAAAATATATTTTTTTAAAAAAAGAAAGAAAGGTAGAAGAGCCCTGGCTGATGTTTCTCAGTGGCCAATGCACTGAAGGGTTGAGGTTCTATTCTTGCACAAGGGCATGTGCCAGGGTTGCGGGTTCACTCTCTGCCCCCCAGTTGTGGCCAGCATGGGAGGCAACTAGCCATTGTGCAAGGAGACAGCACAGAAGTTTCTCGGAGATGGGGGCTGGGGGAGAGGGGAAGGCTTGCGGCACACTCATTTCCTATGGTGTCATCACAATGTGAAGCCAGGATCAAGGATGTGCTGTCTACACAAACCTCAGCCTTCCTGCCAGAGTAGAACTGTGGGGTCGTCCTGGGGGGACTGCTTCTCTTCAGAGGCCAGGATCTGGGGACTTAATGCTGATAAAGACATCATCTTGGGAAACCAGACTTTAAGCCTAAACCTGGCTCTGCTGGCACAATGCACGTGGCCAAACATTTGGACAGAATTCTGGCAGAACATCAAAGAACTCAGAGAGCAGAGAAAATCTTTGAATATTATGAATAGAGAAAATTTCCATTCATCTCCTAATTCACACTAGAGAGATACCCTATGAATAGCAGCAGTGCAGGAAAATCCTCAGAGGGAGTGAGCAGCTGTGAGAGAGGGCGAAATCACAGGGCCGGGCTATAGTACAGATGGAGCAGAACCCACGTCAGAGCTCAACTTTTAGAATCTCAGACAGCGGAAAACTCCTCAATGAGTGGAGTGACGCACTGAGAAAGCACAAACCTCAGCCAACAGCACATTAGCCATTCTGGAGCTGAATCTTTCAAATGAAATGAATTGGGGGTGGTGATCATCTGAGGAGAAATCAGCCCTTATTCATCACCGGAAGCTTCTGACTGGAGAGAGGGTTTTGAACGATGGAGCTCATGAAAAACAGGAGACCACGCAGGGCCCAAAAAAGACTGTTAGAGGGGCCTCCTAAGAGAAAACACGATGAAAGGGCAAATCTAGAACGAGATTTTACTTGTACTTTTGGTACCAAACATGACAGACAAGACTTTGGCTATAGGGAAAGAGGACATCCTGAGGGAGAGAGCTTGTTCAGATGACACAGAAGTGCACATATAACCCTTGGGATCCACACGTGGGGCTACTAATCTGTGCATAAGAGAAAATCTGGGCTCCGTAACTCTTGGCAATTTCCTTTCCATGGGGCTACAATGCCTCTCTTCCTTCTTCTTTCTTCAGAAAAGTCTTGGCCTTGTGTCTTCACATGTGCGTAATCTCTTAAAGGTGGTATCAGGTGGGCGGGAGACCACTTGTCCCTCAGCAGGCTGGTGAGGTGACTACCCTTACATTTTGACCACTGGCAAGCATGCCCCAGGGGAATGCTGCTGAGACTGGTTGGTCCACTCATTTATTCATTCATTCAACAAGTACCTTTTAAGTACCTGCTCAGATTTCTACCTGGCACTATTATCTATGTCAAAGAACAAGGACAGGGAAGGAGATCTCAGCAGCAAATGGCTTGGCAACTTCAGGGAAAAGAGGGGGGAATCAGGAAAACAGTAGCACCTTTGATTCTGTAGGAAAGTCTGTGTCCCAAGGTTTCAGGTTGGAGGGGGCTTAGGATAGAGAGCACTGGAGAGGGAAGGAGAAGGAACTCTGATCTGTCTGCCATGTGTCAGGCCCGAATATGATTTCTCAGAGCAATCCTGCAAGCCTGGCACCCATAACCTCCCTTTGTAAATAAGGAAGATAAGGCACATGCACAGCTATTAAGTGGCAGAGCTTTCCTTAAAGCTACATCTGTTCACTCCAAACCCTACTGTCTCCCAACAATCACAAGGGAGAAAACTGGTCCTTCAGCACCACTGTTCTCTGGGTAGATGTCCAGAGACTCCAGGGCCAACAAGAGGCACGTGGTAAACTGGGAGGGTGAGGGGATGAAAAGAGAGAAGCAGGTTAGCTTTTTTTTTTTAATGTTTTACTTATGTTAATCCTTACCCAATGATTTTTAGAGAGAGTGGAAGAGAGAGGGAAAGACAGAGAGAGATAGCAATGTCAGAGAAACACATTGATTGGTTGCCTCCTGCACGTGCTCAACCAGGGTCCAGGCCTGGGAAGATCCTGCAACCATGGTACATGCCCTTGACTGGAATTGACCCAACACCTTTTCGTCTACAGACTGATGCTCTAGCCACTGAGTCAAACTAGCTAGGGCTGGGCTGGCTTTTGAAGACTCTATTTCAAGGAATTGGGAAAGGTACACTCATTCATTCTTCCATCCATTTACTAAATCTCTGTTGAGCCCTATGGAGTGCCAGGCACTGTGCTCTGGTACCAGGAATGTGAGTGAAGAAGCCTAAGATGGTGCCTGCCTTCATGGAACTTCTGTTCTAAGAGGCAACCATCCAGCATGCTATGCTATGGGCAGCCTCTCCTGCCCATGGTCTTGGCAGTCCCTGTCCGTATGCCTTTCTCTCATGTGCTCATCTTTTTCATTACAGTAACAGCCTGCTGACCTGGTCACACAGGGGGGCCTGACTGTTAGGCACTGGGAGAGCTGAAGTCCATTCCATATGCTAAGCACCAGGGGAATCACATAACCCAGATTCACAGGGCTGAGAGTGACTTCTGGGAGGAAGATGTCAGCTAAGACCTGGAAGAATCAGTTCCAGCCTGGTGTGTGCTGAGAAGCACCTTCCAGAGAGAAACACGCCAGGTGTGCTAGTGATGGAGCAGAGTGAAAAGAGCTGGAAGATGGCCAGTGCCATGTTTGTGAGGAGCACAGGATATGGGGTGGAGGGAGGAGAAGAGGGACCCAGTCAACAAGGGCCCTTAGACTGGGCCCTAGAACAATGAGGACCATGACAAATGTTGGGTTTGGGAGATGACCTGATCAGGTTTGTAGTTTATCCCCTCATTCAGAAGCCCAAGGCTGCAACAGTGAGGAGAGAGCTGTTGAAGGATCCATTAAATTGGTGCAGATGTGGTTATAAATTGAGAATGTGAGTTCTGTCTTTTTTTCCTCATGAACCAAGGTTTCCAAGAGATGCAGTGAACAGAATTATTATAGGTGGCCTCAATGTCAGCTGAAGACTTCATGATTCCCCAGAAATTTTGGGATAGTTGTGGATGAGCAAATATCCCCCTCTTGTGGCCGAAAGAAGTATTGCTTCGTGTTCACAAAAGCGCCTGCAGGAACCTTGGTTCTCACTGTGAAAGCCAGGTGAGAAAGGAAGTTGGGGCTGTATGTAGCTGTGGGACCACCTCTTTTTTTTTAGAAACCAGAATATATATATATATACACACTGAGTGGCCAGATTATTATGATCTCTGACCGCATAATAATCTAGCCTCTCAGTGTGCGTGTGTGTGTGTGTGTGTGTGTGTGTGTGTATTTTCTGGTTTCTGAAAAAAAAAAAAGAGGTGGTATTATACACACACAAGAACAGAAACACACAGAGTATGTGTGTGTGTGTGTAATATATATATTCTGGTTTCTAAAAAAAAAAGAGGTAGTATATACACACACACATACACACACACACACACACACACACACACACACACAGAGTATGCTAGGAAGACACTCAATGTTACCAGTGATTCTGGAATAGCTGATTACATTTTTTTCATCCATAATTTTAAAGTTTCTGTTATGGACATGGATTACTTTTGTTAAAAAAAAAAGAGAGAGAAAATGTATCACGTTACAAACCTGGTTGGTTACAAAGCCACAAAGAGAGGGTCTGTTTTAGGGGACCAGACTTCCTGAAGAATGCCTTACCCACTCTCTCTAGCCATGTCCTTCACTCCCCACTTCAGCTTGTACCCCAGCCTCTCCTGCCCAGGGTCTTGGTGGTCCCTTTCTCTCATGTGTTTACCTTTCACTTATAAAAGTAACACCTCCTTTGCCGAGACCGGTTTGGCTCAGTGGATAGAGCGTCGGCCTGTGGACTGAGAGGTCCCAGGTTCGATTCCGGTAGGAGGCATGTACCTTGCTTGCGGGCACATCTCTAGTGTGGGGTGTGCAGGAGGTGGCTGATTGATGTCTCTCTCATTGATGTTTCTGACTTTCTATCCCTCTCCCTTCCTCTCTGTGAAAAATCAATAAAATATATTAAAAAAAAAAGTAATACCTCCTTGACCTAGTCACACTGGGGGCCTGACAGCCGGTTCTGGGAGAGCTGGAAGCCTGTTCTACACTTGGGGGTTCTATCCTGTGTGGCTCTGATGCTGAACTAGGGCCAGGACTGCCACAGGTGCTGCAACTATGGGGTCTTTGCCTGGACAACTTTTCTGATTTTGAACAAGGGGCTCACCTGGCCTGCAGATTTGGTCACTCTCATGGATTTTGTTTCTCCTGCTTGAAACTCTTCAAATTCTTCTCATGGGAGGGGAAGCTGCTTGAGCTCCCCTCTGGAAGGTTCCCTGGTGCTTGTCTAAGGTACTGGAACATTCTGAGCTGTATTCCAGCACTGGTGCCTGCGAAGTTTCACTGAGTCTGCATGGTGGGGTCTTCTTTCAGCAAGTTCCTGATTGGAGCTGAACTCCTTGCCCTCAGTCCTGAGGTCACCAACTGAAATGATACCTAGAGCAAAGTAAAAAGCTATTGAAATAAAATCCAAGCCCATAATAGGGGATTGATTACATAAATAATGGCATGTGATATAGCAATAAAAATGAGGTTGTAAAATAATAAATGAACCTACATTTTTAAAAAAATATATTTTATTGATTTTTTACAGAGAAGAAGGGAGAGGGACAGAAAGTCAGAAACATTGATGAGAGAGAGACATCGATCAGCCGCCTCCTGCACGCCCCATAGTGGAGATGTGCCCGCAAGCAAGGTACATGCCCCTGACCGGAATCGAACCTGGGACTTTTCAGTCCACAGGCATAATCCACTGAGCCAAACCGGTCTTGGCTGAACCTACATTTTTAAAAAAGGTTATAAATATTATACATGTAGTAAGATTATAAGTTACTTTCATTTTCTTTTTAAAAATATAAGGGAGGGGAGAGAGAGATAGAAATATCAATGATGGGAGAACATCATTGGTTGGCTGCCTCCTGTATGCCCTGTGGACTGAGCCCAAAAGCCAGGAATTGAACCATGACCTCCTGGTTCATTGAGCCATACTGGCTGGGCTACTTTCATTTTCTTTTTAGCCGTATTTGTATTTCCTATAATGAACATGTATTACTTTTATAAGAAAATGTCTCAAATTATTATTTTACGAACTTGGGGAGTGGTCGAGGAAAAAGCAGGGAACCAAAATGGTAGTGGGGTGACAGGAAGGGAAATCTGAGAAGTCTGGAAGAATAAGTTGAGATCTCCTGGCCACCCAGGAAGGGTGTTGCTAAGGAAGGTAGCTAAAAAAGTTGCTCCAAGGGGCCAAGGTTAGTGACTTCCAAAATGAAGTCCTGGGTATCCCTTGGAGGGTGGCAGAGGATGGAGGCTTGAGGTAACTCCAGAAGAGGTAAAAAGGAAGGGGCCCAGGCAGAGGTAAGAAAGCAGGATTTGAAGGTATGGTCCTGTGTTGGATAAAGAACTCATACACATCTTAAACAATAATTTAAAAATAATTTTATACGTAAGCACATTGTAGTTTACATTTCTCATTTACTTTCTCTTCTATTATTTTATTTGATACTTGCAGATGAGGAAACAGAAGTTCAGAGAAGTTAAAGGACTTGCCCAAGATCACTTAGTATACAGGGGAGCCAGGACCTGAATCCAGCTGGTACCAGTGTTCATTTTGCTGAGCTACAATACTCAGCTTTCCTCCATGAGCATGGGTAGTGAAGATGAATAAAGGCACGAGGCCAAGGGGGTTATTACATCAAACAATGACTGATTAGAACAGATGCTGGTCTCATCTGCAGATCCAGAGGCAGAGGCCTGAATCCTCTTATAGGACCCAGGAATAAGCATTGGATGCTAGACCTTAGAGAGGTCCTGAGGGTTGAGGGAGGAGGTGGGTAGTAGGAGGGGAGTAATTGGAGTGGACAAGGTGGCTAATAGGAGACCCAGCAGAAACCTCATTAACAACTAGTCTAGAAACATTTTAACACTTCAACAACCCATCCATCCATTCTGGTGGGCACCAGATAAGTGTCATCTCTGCCTCTGGCCTCCCCTAGTTTTGTGTCCCCGAGACGGGACAAGAGACTCCAGAAGCTGTCCAACGTGTCGCTTATTTCAGTGGGGGAACTGAAGGAAGGACACAGAACAGGAAGAGACTGATGTTCCCCCTGATGTAGGTGTCCACAGGCACCTACAAATTTATGAAGTCAACTCTTGGTTCCTTGTGCTTATGCCACGATCAGTGGACACTACTGATCTAAATCAGCCATCTAGTGGTGTTTCTTGGCTTTGCAATGAGCGAGCATTGTCCTGTTACAAAGGAGTGCTGAGTTCTGAGAACTTACCGCAAACAGAAACAGTGAGGTACTGACTGACCACTCTCTGAAGGACACAGGAGTGTGCGCAGTGCCTCCACCCTGCCTGCTCCCTAGGGCAATGTTGGGCAAACTCATTAGTCAACAGAGCCAAATATCAACAGTACAACGACTGAAATTTCTTTTGAGAGCCACATTTTTTAAACTTAAAACTATATAGGTAGGTACATTGTTATTAATTTAATTAGGGTACTCCTAAGCTGGCCTTCGCTAAAAACTCAAGGGGCCAAAGAGCCGCATGTGGCTCGCGAGCCGTAGTTTGCTGACCACTGCCCTAGGATGAGGTGGATGCCTATTCTCTTGACTCCCAACCCCTTTGCTTTCCCTGAAGAAGAGCCCCCTCCATACACCCTACTGGGTGGCTTGATCTTCTAGGTCCCCTTCAAAATGAATAAAGGCTACAAGTAGGGAAGAAGAAAAGATAAAGTAATTGTCAATAAAGTTCTCCGTGAGCTACACCACTGAGTGTGATTTGGCTAAAAAGCAATCACACCAGAATTCAAAACAGCCCAATACTGTACCCTCTGTAACTCTTCAGGAATGAAGGACACAGCTGTGGCTGGGACACATGTGAATGACTGAGATGAGGTTTTCCGTTCCCTTTGCTGTCCTGCAATGACCATAGCAGCTCTGAGTTCTGGACTTAAGGCCTCATACTAGTTGGATGATCACACACAGCGCTCAGCACAGATCCGAAGCTGTGATGTTCTGTCCTGCTTGTCAACACAGGCAGGCCCAGGAAAAAGAAACAAATACCATCTCCAGGGGATGCTGCCTCTTACCACTGGCTTGGAGGGATTGGTGCTCTTAAGACGCAATTGGCTGAAGCTAGTAATGGGAAGGGATTCTTGTGCAGATGATGGAGGTGCTGTCTTCCCCCAGAAAACATCCTGTCCTGGAGCCAATTAAGAAAGTGGGACTCTGAAAGAAATAAGGATAATTATTTGCTCTTGTTAGACATTTCCCCTAGTGTATTTCTTCAAAAATTATTACTTTCTGGTTACAAAGCAACATGTGTTCATTGCAAAAAATAATTGTTACATATTTAATAAAAAAATCTTTAAAGAGAAAGTCCTTTATAATCCTACTAGAGGCCCGGTGCACAAAATTCATGCACAGGAGGCCCAGCCTAAATCCTCTCCAAGGTCCATCCCTCGAGGTCCAACTGCCTAAATGGGCAGTCGGACATACCTCTCACAATCCAGGACTGCTGGCTCCCAATTTCTCGCCTTCTTCATTGCCCCTAATTGCTTCTGCCTGCCAGCCTGATCACCCCCTAACCACTCCCCTGCCAGCCTGATTGATGCCTACCTTCTTCCCTGCTGGCCTGTTTGCCCCTAACTTCCCTCCCTGCAGGCCTGATCACCCCTAATTGCCCTCCCCTGCAGGCCTGGTTACCCCTAACTGCCCTCCTCAGCAGGCTTGATCACCCCAACTGCCCTCCCTTGCAGGCCTGGTCCCTCCCAACTGCCCTCCCCTGCTGGTCATCTTGTGGTGGCCATCTTGTGTCCACATGGGGGCAGGATCTTTGACCACATGGGGGGCAGCCATCTTGTGTGTTGGAGTGATGGTCAATCTGCATTTTAATCTTTTATTAGGTAGGATAGAGGCCTGGTGCATGGGTGGGGGCCAGCTGGTTTTCCCTGAAAGGTGTCCTGGATCAGGGTGGGGGTTCCCTTGGGGTGTGGGGCAGCCTGGGCGAGGGGCCTGTGGTGGTTTGCAGGCCAGTCACACTCCCAGCAACCCAAGCGGAGGCCCTGGTATATGGGATTTATCTTCTATAATTGAAATTTTGTAATCTGGAGCGGAGCCATGCCTCTTGCTTGCTCCATGGCAGCAGCCATTTCTGTTGGCATTTATCTTCTATAATTGAAACTTTGTAGCCTTAAGTGGAGGCCAAGACAGGCCAGGGCTGCAGAAGCTTGGCTTCCTCCATCGCCAGGGGCAACCCTAGCCTCCTGCTCTCTCCAGCTCTGTGGCTGCCTCCATTTTTGTTGGGATTTATTTATCTTCCATAATTAAAACTTTGTAGTCTTGAGTGAAGGCCTGGGCCAACCAGGGTGTGTAGAAAGTTTGGCTTCCTCCATTGCCAGGAAGACCCAAGCCTCCTTCCTGCTCGCTCCATGGCTGCAGCCATCTTGGTTGGGATTAATTTGCATGCTCACTCCTGATTGGCTGTAACAGAGTGATGGCTAATTTGCATATTACTTTTTTATTAGATAGGATTTCCCAAGATAATGTAAATTTTTAAAAATTAAAATTAAAATTTTCTTTTCAGCTTTATTGAGGTATGGAATTAAAAATTATGCATATTTAAGGTATACAGGTTGATTATTTCAAATTAAATTTTGATTCATTTTAGTAAAATAGTTATTTTTGAAAATTAAGTTTGATTTATATTAAATATAATTTAGATTTATTGATATGATCATATTTCCTGAATTTTTCCCTAAATGTTCTAGTTTCAAATATTTTGTCTAGTTGTTCTCAACAGATATCAGAACAGCCCAGAAATTCCAATTTTTAAAAATCCAACCTACCTCTCCCAGTTGGCTTCTGAAACCTGGAAATAGTACCTAAATTCTTTGTTAGTACACTTGTATTAGTTTTCTTTGCTGAGTAACAAATTACTCTAAAACTTAGCAAGATGAATATTCTGTCTCTGCGGGTGGGAAATTGGGGAGCAGCTGAGTTGGATGTTTCTAGCTCAGGTCCTTTATGAGGACAAGGCCAAGATGTCTGCTGAAATGGGGAGTTTTTTCAAACTTTGGATTTGTGTCTCTAGAGATAACAAGTTTGCTAAGAATGTAATGTGGAAAGATCACACACCTCGGGTCCCACAGAGGGCCGTTAACCACGGGCTCGAGACTCTTCCAGTAAGAAGGTAAACAGAGGGGTACAGAGTCACAGCCCTTACTTTTCAGTTTCAAGAAGAGGGTGGGTAAGAAGCCCAGGAATGGAAAGTGCAGCCAGCAATGTGAAACCTTAGTTTGGTTCTGTATTGTGGAAGAACATGTATTTTAGTTTCTGTAGAGAATGATTTAAAAATTGAGTGTTTAAATAATACTTTAAATGAAGCATACACAGGTAAGAATGAGAATGTCACAGGAAAAAAAAAACAAACCAAAAACCTCTACGAAGTCATCTAAGACCTAATTTATGTTGCACAGGTAAAAAGGCAAGAGCTAAGATGAATAGAGAGACACTGTACTGGGTTAACATAGATTTGGTCTTTCTTTGGAGGAGGACAAACTCATCCATATTCTCATACATCCGTTCTCTCTTCTCCTAACTGCTGGACTGGTTCATTAAGTTCTCTCTCTCCAGTATGAGCTCCATCTCCTTTCCAATGCCCAGGGTTTTTCCCAGTCCCAGCACTGCAGCTCCCAGGGCAGAATGGCCAGGAACTCCTCCAGCACCAGCAGCTTCAGGTTCAACTCCTTCGAATGCATCTCAGGCCTCAGCCACCAGCAGCAGAGTTTCTGGGGACATGACAGAACCCCAAGGGATCCCAAACCTCCTGGTCTTAGAACTGTTTGGAAGTGTGGACAGGCCAGCCCGGGCTGGAAGATTCCTTGTAGCAAGGTCTCTTCCCTACTCCCTCAACTGGTCCTCTGCCTCTATCTTCATCGTCAGAATTCTGTCCTATTTTTGAGGGGTTTGGGTGACCAAGGACACAGCTCCCTCTCCCCCTTAATGCTTGATCATTCTTAACTGGAGAAGCCCCCAACTGAGGCTCACTTGTGCAGGGGAAGATTAAGTTCCAGCCCAAACTGATTTGGCTCAGTGGATAGAACGTCGAACTGCAGACTGAAAGGACCCAGGTTCAATTCTGGTCAAGGGCATGTACCTTGGTTCTGGGCACATCCCCAGTGAGGGGCGAACAGGAGGTGGCTGATCGATGTCTCTATCTCATCGATGTTTCTAACTCTCTATCCCTCTCTCTTCCTCTCTGTAAAAAATCAATAAAATGTATTTTTTAAAAAGATCAAATTTCAGATAAACTTCTCATGAGCTTCTTTATATTTAGGCACTTTCTGAAAACCTAAAATCCATTAAAAATTAAAAACCTGATTATAGAAAATTTCAATCCCACTCAAGAGAATATAATAATACAATGAACTCTCACATATCCATCACACAGCTTCCATAGGTCAAGGCCCCTTATTTTCTGCCATTCTTGTTTCTTCCATGCCCCATCACACTTCCTATATGTGTAGTACTTTAAAGCAAATCCCACACAGTATACAGAATATATCTTTTTCCTGATAGATAATTCAGTATGTAGCTCTAGGAGTTAAGAAAATTACACTTGAAAAAAAAGATTTTTTTTTGGTTAATTCTCACCTGAGGATATTTTTCCATTGATGTTTTTAGAAAGAGTGGAAGGAAGAGGGAGAGTCAGAGACACACACACACACATACACACACACACACACACACACACAGAGAGAGAGAGAGAGAGAGAGAGAGAGAGAGAGAGAGAGAGA
>PVJN01053499.1:0-13719 GCA_004026805.1 Lasiurus borealis | reverse complement strand
CAGAGTAAGTAGGAGGAAGGAAATATTAGAGCAGAGATAAATGACATACATTATTGGCAGAGGACATGATACCGTACATAGAAAACCCTAAAGACACCATCAAAAAACTATTAGACTTAATAAATGAATTTGGCAATGTAGCAGGATACAAAATTAACACCCAGGAATCTATGGCTTTTTTATATACCAATAATGAACTTACAGAAAGGGAAATTTAAAAAGCAATCCCATTTACCATTGCAACAAAAAAATTAAGATACCCAGGAATAAACTAAGGAGGTAAAGGACCTGTACTCAGAAAACTACAGGATGTTGAAAAAAAGAGATAGAGCATTATGCTAAACAAGTCAGAGAAAGAAATATCACATGATTTATAACGAACAACATAAACTGATGAACCAAAACAGATCCAGAGAGAAGCATTGATGAGATGCTCAAACCTCGGAAGGTTGGGGAGGGTAAGGGTAAGGGGGAGAGATCAACCAAAGGACTTGTATGCATGCATTAAGCATAACCAATTGGCACAGACACCAGGGGGTGAGGGCATGAATGGGAGTGGGTTGGGGGGGCAATGGGGAGAGAAGGACACACATGTAATACCTTAAGCAATAAAGAAAAAATAAAAGAAAAAGAGAGGACATAATCAAATGGAAGAATATACTGTGTTCATGGATTGGAAGAATCAACATCATTAAAATGTTCATGCTACCCAAATTCCATGCACTCCCATTAAAATACCAATGGCATATTTCACAGACCTAGAACGAACTCTCAAAAAATTTATATGGAATAAAAAAGACCCCAAATAGCTTCAGCAATCCTGAGAAAGAAGAACAAAGTTGGAGAGATCTTAATACCAGATATCAAGCTGTACTCAAACCTGCCTGGTGCTGGCACCAGAACAGACACATAAAGCAATGGACCAGAACAGAGAACCCAGAAATTGACAGAAGCCACTGCGCTCAATTAATATTGGACAAAGGAGGCAAGAGCATGCAGTCAAGTCTAGACAGTCTCTTCAATAAATGGTGTCGGGAAAATTGGACAGATACATGCAAAAAAAAAAATGAAACTTGATCAACAACTTACACCACACACAAAAATAAACTCAAAATGGATAAAGGACTTAAACGTAAGATGTGAAACCAAAAAAACCTTAGAGCAAACCACAGGCAGCAAAGTATCAGACATTTGTCATAGCAATATGTTTACCATTACTGCTCTTACAGCAATGGAAACTAAGGAGAACATAAATGAGACGACATTAAAATAAAAAGCTTCGAGAAACCAAGATAGTGGCATAGGTAAACACCTAAACTGCTGCCTCACCCAACAATTTCAAAACTACAATTAAAAGACAAAACGGACATCATCCAGAACCACAGGAAAGCTGGCTGAGTGGAAATTCTACAACTAGAAGGAAAGAGAGGGGCTCAGCGGAGCTGCGAAAAGCTGAGGTATGGAGACACGTGCATGGAGAGGACAGGCAGCAGGGTACCTGGCTGGCTTCCTTTAGCGGGAGGGAGACAAGAGACTCCCAACTGCACAGAACCCTGGTTCCGACTGCACTGAACCCCAGTTCTGGGTGAGACTCATATGAGGGTGGTCTGGACTGCCATTAAAGGGAGGAGTGCATGGAAACTTAGGGGAGCCACAAAAAGGCAGAACTCTAGAGGCACGCAAGCATGAGTACGCACACAGAGGGCTGACTGCTGATTGTGCCCCTAGCTCTCTCTAGCGGGAGGAAGACAACCTCCCAATTGGCCTGAAATCCACTTCCCACTGCACTGAACCTCAGTTTCAGGTAAGACTCTGGGGACTCAGACTCATACAGGTTTCTGGAGTGCAAAGAAACTCAGGGGAGCCAGAAAGGCAGATGCTTGGAGGCGTGTGTGCATGCACACAGAGAGGGCTGCAGTGATTACTGAGGGACACAGACCCAGGGGCTGCATAGGGCAGGGCTGAGGGAAAGCCAGAGCTCTCTGCTCAGCCCTGAGACTCCGCCCCATCCAAGCTGAACAGAGAGGATTGTGCAGTTTTGCAAGTCTTGTATCATAAGGCAGGCTTCAGCAAAGAAGTTCTGCCAGCATAAACACAGCTGATCCTCACAAGCAATTGGTTTGGAGGTCAATTTCCCCCAGTGATACCAACAACAATCAAGACTTAACTACAAGGCTGTGCACACAGTCCATAAAGGGGTGCACCAAGAGAATCCACCTCAGGTAACTGGGAAGGTGGGGCTACTGGGCCATATAGGACACCTCGCACAGCACACAAAGCTACTCTAGACAAAGGAACAAACGAAAGAAATGGAGGAAAACAAACGACTGGATACAGAATTCAAAACCACGGTTATAAGGTTTTTCAAGAATTTCCTAGAAAAGATGGATAAATTTAGCAAGACCCAAGAGGAGATATAAAAGGACCAACTAGAAATTAAACATACACTGACTGAAATAAAAAATATACAGAGATCTAACAGCAGACTAGAGGAATACAAGAATCAAGTCAAAGATTTGAAATACAAAGAATTAAAAATCACTCCACTGGAAAAGCAAAAAGAAAAAAGATTCCAAAAACATGAAGATAGTGTAAGGAGCCTCTGGGACAACTTCAAGTGTACCAACATCAGAATTATGGGGGTGCCAGAAGAAGAGAGAGAGCAAGATACTGAAAACCTATTTGACGAAATAATGACTGAAAACTTCCCCCACATACAGAAGAAATAGACATACAGAAGAAATAGACTTACAAGTCCAGGAAGTGCACAGAACCCCAAACAAAAGGAATCCAAAGAGGACCACACCAAGACACATCATAATTAAAATGCCACGAGCAAAAGAAAAGAGAATATTAGAAGCAGCAAGAGAAAAACAGTTAATCACCTACAAAGGAGCACCTATATAATTGTCAGCTGATTTCTCAACAGAAACTCTGCAGGCCAGATGGGAGAGGCAAGAAATATTCAAAGTGATGAATAGCAAGAACCTACAACCAAGATTATTCTACCCAGCAAAGCTATCATTCAAAATTGAAGGGCAGATAAAGAGCTTCATAGATAAGAAAAAGCTAAAGGAGTTCATCACCATCAAACCAGTATTATATGAAATGGAATTTTTATTCTTTACCTTTAAAGGAAAAAGAAGAAAAAGGTAAAGATAAAAATTAGGAACAACAAATACATATCAACAAGTGAATCTAAAAATCAAGTGAATAAGAAATCTGATGAACAGAATAAACTGGTGAATATAATAGAATCAGGGGCATAGAAAGGGAATGGACTGACAATTCTCAGGGAGAAGGGGGTGTGGGGGGTGCAGGGAGAGACTGGACAATAATCATACACCTATGGATGAGGACAGTGTGAGGGAGGGGTGAGGGCCGGGTGGAGAGGAGCTATGGGGGGAAAAAGGGAACAAATGTAATAATCTGAACAATAAAGATTTATTAAATTTAAAAATAAAATAAAAAGCTTCTGCACAGCAAAAGAAACCAACAAAACAATAAGAAAGCCCACTGCATGAGAGAACATATTTGCCAATGTTATCACTGATAAGGGTTTAATCTCCAAAATTTATAGGGAGCGCATACAACTTAACAAAAGGAAGAGAAACAATCCAGTCAAAAAATGGGCAAAGGATCTAAATAGATACTTTTCAAAAGAAGACATACAGAAGGCGGAGAGACATATGAAAACATGCTCAAAGTCACTAATCACCCGAGAGATGCAAGTCAACATGACAATGTTGTACCATCTCACACCTGTCAGAATGCTATCATTAACAAATCAATAAATGGCAAATGTTGGCGAGGGTGCAGAGAAAAAGGAACCTTTTTGCACTGCTGGTGGGAATGCAGACTGGTGCAGCCACTGTGGAGAACAGTATGGAGTTTCCTCAAAAAATTAAAAATGGAACTCCCATTTGACCCAGTAAACCCACTTCTAGGAATATATCCCAAGAAATCAGAAACACCAATCAGAAAGGTTATATGCATTTATATGTTCATAGCAGCACAATTTACAATAGCTAAGATTTGGAAACAGCCTAAGTGCCCATCAGCAGTTAAGTGGATTAAAAAACTGTGGTGCATCTACACAATGGAATACTTTGCTGCTGTAAAAAAGGAGGAATTCTTATCATTTGCAATAGCCTGAATGGATCTGGAGAGCATTATTATTATTATTATTATTTTAATTGATTTTTTACAGAGAGGAAAGGAGATAGTCAGAAACATCGATGAGAGAGAGACATCAATCAGCTGCCTCCTGCACGCCCCCAACTGGGGATGTACCCGCCACCAAGGTACATGCCCTTGACCAGATTCAAACCTGGGACCTTTCAGTCCTCAGGCAGACGCTCTAGTCACTGAGCCAAACCGGTTTCAGCTGGAGAGCATTATGTTAAGTGAAATAAGCCAGTCAGAGAAAGAAAAATACCACATGATCTCACTCATTTGTGAAATATAATGAACAACATAAATTGATGAACAAAAATAGATCCAGAGAGAGAAGCATCAAACTGACTGTCAAACCTCAGAGGGAAGGCAGGGGAGCGGGAGTAAGAGATCAACCAAAGGACTTGTATGCATGCGCATGAGCATAGCCAATGGCCACAGTCATCAGAGAGGGAGGGCATTTGCTGGAGGGTGGGAGTGGCCGGAGAGAGGGCAATGGAGGGGAAAGATAATATTGTAATATCTATGCACAGGCCAGGGGGGATCCTTGAAATATTAGGGGACCACTCTGAAAAGTGTATGATTGTCTAACCGCTATGTGTGCACCTGAAACTAATACAGAATATTGAATATGAGCTATAATGGGGGAAAAAAAAAGATGGAAAATCATGTTACATGTTTTTTCATCATCATAACAAAGAAAAAAAGAAATGACATAGAGACAAAAAAAAAACAATAATAATAACAAAGATCAATGAAACCAAGAGCTGGTTCTTTTGAAAAAATAAACAAATTGATGAACCTTTAGCCAGATTCATCAAGAAACAACAAGTGAGGACCCAAATAAATAAATCAAACAGAAACAAAAGCAGCGAAGTAAGCGCTGACACACAGAAATACAAAGGATTGTAAGAAAATACTGTGACCAACTATTTGCCAACAAATTGGACAACGCGGGCAAAAGACCAATTCCTAGAAACATCCCACCTTCCAAAACTCAGTCAGAAAAAATAAAACAAAAACACCTGAGACACCAATAACAACGAATGAAATTGAAGCAGTGATAATAATAATAATAATAATAATAATCATACCCAGCAAATAAAAGTCCTGGACCAGACGGCTTCAAGGGTGAGTTTTACTAAACATTCAAAGAACTAACACCTCCTCCTCTAACTACAGTGGCACCTCGAGATACAAGTTTAATTCGTTCCGTAACCTTGAGGCGTGGGAAACTATGAGACGCTTGAATCTCGGTAAACTGGTGGGTCGTGTGCAGCCGGCCGATCCACACGATTACTCCTATCTCAAATGTTGCTCGTATTTCAAAGCAAAAATCGCTTGCTTGACGGCTCGTATCTCAAAAATCTCGTATGTTAGGGCACTCGTATCTCGAGGTACCACTGTATTCCAAAGCTTTAAGAGGAGGGAAGACTTCCAAGATCTTTCACCAAGGCCAGCATTACCCCGATTCCCAAACCAGACAGACAACACAAAGAAACCCATAGGCCAATGTCCCTGAGGACCACGGCTGCTCAAATCCTCAACGGAACATCAGCAAATGGCAACCAGCGACACATCGAAAAGATCACACACCGTGACCACAGGGGACTCATTCCAGGGAGGGAAGGCCAGCATAATATTCGCAAATCAATAAAGGTGATACATCGCAGAAACAAAATAAAGGGTAAAAACCACCTAATCCTGTCAATAGATACAGAAAAAGCATTGGACAAATCCAGCACCCATTTGTGGGATATAAAAACTCTCAACAAGGTGGGACGAGAGGGATCATAGCTCAACAGAATAAAGGCCAGAGGAGGCGACTAGAGCAGCGGATCTCAACCTTCCCAATGCCGCGACCCTTTAAGGCAGCTCCTCATGGGGTGGTGACCCCCACCCATAAAATTATTTCTGTTGCTGCTTCATCACTGTAATCTTGCTGCTGTCATGAAATGTAATGTAAATTTCTGATAGGCAGGATGTATGTTCATTGTTACAAATTGAACATAAGTAAAGCATAGGGATTAATCACAAAAACAATATGTAATTGTATATTGTGAAATATCTATTTCTAATTACAAATAAATGAAATTTTGTCTTGAATCATGATGTAGCCTGGGAAACAGTCTTCATGTAACAACAGTAAACTACACCGCTACACTTTGCTACATCGAGGAGCGGTGTGTTGGTTCCTAAGACCATGGGAAATAGGTGTTTTCTGATGGTCTTAGGCGACCCCTGTGAAAAGGTCGTTTGACCCCCAAAGGGGTCGAGACCCACAGGTTGAGAACCGATGGGCTATAGAAGGTCAATAGGGGAGAAAGAGGAGGCATATGTAATATTTTCAACAATAAAGATTGAACATTAAAACACCAGGCCACGTATGACAAACCCACAGCCAACCTCACACTCAGTGGGCAAACACTAAGAGCGTTCCCCGAAGTCCATTTTCCAGGATTCCTGGGTGCAAGCAAGGACCCCGGACATGCCTGGGAGCGGTAGACCAGACCACGCAGCCACTCACGAGAGGCTACAAAGAGCTGCGACATTTAGGCTCAGACAAAGCCTTCTACCGCCTCTTCCCCTCCCCCAGGGATTCACCGCCCTCAGCTGGCTTCTAGCGAGGCTCCTGCCCCTCCTGGCCGTCCGCCAGCCCACCTGACAAGCGAACCACTGTGGGGGGGCAGCCAGGAGGACTGGATGAGGTTGGGTGAGGCCGCCTTTATTTGTGGGCACCCACAGCTGCGTTGCTTGTTATCCCAGGAGGGACCAGCCCCTGTGTCTGAGCTCAGGGAACCCTGGTTACACCTGCCCGGCTGTGTCCATCCACAGGCCGCGCCGGGATTGGCTGGTGCCACCCCATAGAGTGCCCAGTACAGAGGCAGCCAGACAGGTGGGCCCCGGGAGGAGTTAAGTCAACCCCAGTTCCCACCGAACCCCATTTCTGGACAGTGACGGTAACCGTTTTCTAAAGTGTAAGGCTTTGGCTGAAACCGGTTTGGCTCGGTGGATAGAGCGTCGGCCTGCCGACTGAAAGGTCCCGGGTTCGATTCCGGTCAGGGACATGTACCTTGGTTGCAGGCATATCCCCAGTAGGGGGCGTGCAGGAGGCAGCTGATGGATGTTTCTCATCTATGTTTCTAACTTTCTATCCCTCTCCCTTCCTCTCTGTAAAAAATCAATAAATAAATAAATAAAATCAGTAAAATCTATTTAAAATGTAAGGCTTTGGCCTGGCTGCCATGGCTCGGTGGTTGAGTGTTGACCTATGACCCAGGAGGTCATCCCCAGTCGGGGGCTTGATCCCCAGGGAGGCACGTGCGGGAGGCAGCCGAGGGATGATTCTCTCTCTCCCTCTTCCTTCCCGTCTGAAATAAAACCTGTTCTTTAATAAATAAAGTGCCAGGCTTTGGTGTCGATCAAGCTTGTCCACCTCAAAGGCTCACTCGGGCCAAATGAGCGAGGCCTGGCCCACCAGCCGCACCAGCCGCCAGGTGGCCGCGCTCGGTGCGGGCGGGCGGCCCACGTTTCAATGACAGAGGTTTATTGTGGGAGCTGCGTTTGAGGTGCGTTTAACTCAGACTGGGGTTATATGGCATGTCTCCCTGTGGCTTGGGGAACGGCGGAATTCACCCCAAAATGAGGAAGTGCTAAAAGCCATTCCCCCAAACAGAAGCAGCAGGGCACCTGGCTCAGATGGCACCCCACCTGTGACTCGAAACCAAGACAGTGACAGGGTTCTCTTCAGCTTCTCTCTCTCTCTCTCTCCATTATCTGTGGACTCACCACTAACCTTTGTCGGCTAACCCCTCAGGAGGTCAAGAGGCCATGGCTAAGCTGAACTGCATTAGCCTTTTCCACCTTTTCCTAATGAGTCTTGATTGAGGCCGGGAACACTGTGGGTTTCTATGTGGTGGCGTGCATGACCCCAGGAAGCTGGCATAAGTGAGCGTGTGACTGGCATTAAATCAGACCCAGAACTTGGATCCTCCCATCTAGTCCCCCACCCCCACGCCAGGCGTTGCATTTAGGACCCAAACAAGAGAGCACTTACCTCCTTCCCATCGATTCCCGGACGCGAGGGCGGGGCTGCTCCAGGAGCCGCTGGGATTCCTTCTGCCTGGTGGACTCCCGTGTCCCCCAGAAACTCAACCACCCACACAAACTGTCCCCCATCCCCTCCACCCCGTGGGGCGCAGGAAGGAGAGAAGCTGGGCACAAAGCACCTCCCCCTCAGGGCGCTGCTTTGTGGGCTGGGAAACGTGGCCTCGCCTCCCGGTGCAGGTGCGGGAGGGGTGGTCCCGGCTGGGCGGCCGGGCCATCGCCAGCTCCGGGGGTGGGAGCCTGAGTTAGGGAGCTGCTGGTCCTGGGGGAGTTGGCGGACCCCCTCCTTTAACAGAGCATCTCCGGGCCTCGCTCGGCAGGTGCCTGTGCCCTTTCAAAAGCTGGGCTTTCAGAACTGTGGGCCAGTTTTGTAACTCACCCCCGGCTCCTGTATCACCCCCCGGGTCCTCTGGCCTGTGGTGACGTCCACTCTCCCCTCATGGGAAACAGGTGTGTCCTCCCCACCACCAACCAGGGAACAGCCTGCAGGTGGAGAGCCCTCCTCCCACTCCCACCAGCACACCCCCAACCCTCCTCCTTCCTTCCCCTTCAGAAGCCCCAGCGCCTTCACCCTCTGCCACCTGCCCTGCCCGCCCCTCCTCTGTGCCTTCAGCTTCCCTGGGAACCGCCCAGCAGGGGGCGCTCAGCTCCTGCCCCTCCTCGCACCTGGGACCTTGCCTGCCACAGGACAATGGGCACACCACCCCCCAGATACGACACTGAACCCCCACTCTCCCCTTCGATCTTTTCATGGGCCCACATGCTTACTCTAAGATGTCTACTCCCAACTTCCCAACACAAATCCACCGACTTCATGTGTTTATTACCCACCATCCCCTCCTGCCCTTACGTTTGTCCTTTTGTGAGTGGCTTCCTTCACTGAGCACGTCTTCAAGGTTTCTCCACGGGGTAGTATCAGAAATGCATTCCTTTTTTTAAAAGGCTGAATGAGCCCGGCTGGTGTGGCCCAGTGGTTGAGCATCGACCCATGAACCAGGAAGTCACGGTTCGATTCCTGGTCGGGGCACATGGCCAGGTTGCAGGGGGCATGCAGGAGGCAGCCAATAGATGTTTCTCATTGATGATTCTATCTGTCCCTCTCCCTCAAATCAACAAAAATATAGCCTATAGAATAAAAGCCTAATATGCAAATCCACCCAATGGCAGAATTACCAGCAGAATGGCTGGTCGCTATGATGTGCACTGACCACCAGGGGGCAGAGGCTCAATGCAGGAGCTGCCCCCAGCCCACAGGCCCCAGGCCGGCCCCCATCACCCTGCAGGCTGCCCCAGAGGGAAGCTGCTAGTGGTGGCTGTGGAGGGCAGGGCCAGTGAGCGGGCAGTGCCCAGCCAGCCAAGGCAGATGCAGGTGGGTACCCCTGATCACCATGCCGGTCACCCCACAGATCAACCCTGATTGCTGGCCAGGCCTAGGGGTTGTACCCATGCATGAACTTCATGCAGCAGGCCTCTAGTTTTTAAATAAACAAAAAACAAATGGCTGGATGCTATTTCACTGTCTGCATCTACCACATTTTCTTTATCCACTCATCCACCTGTAGACGCTCGACTGCTTCCACATCTTAGCCAGAGAGCAGTTAGGCTATGGACGTGTGTGTGCGATATATCTGCACGCACCTTCTTTCCGTTCACCCAGAGGCAGGTCCGCAGGATGCTGCAGTCGCTCCAGTATCGATCTTTTGAAGCAACTCCAGGCTGTTTTCCACGGCAGCTGCGCCACTTCGCATTCCCACTGCAGTGCACACGGGCACAGCTTCTCCATGTTTCGGCCAGCACAGAAGTTTGCTTATTTGGGGGCCGGGGGGAATAGGCATCCAAAGGGTGTGATCTTCCTCATTTCCTTCCTTCCACCAGCTTTGGGTTTCCTTAATTCTCCTTTTTTTAAAAAAATATATTTTATTGATTTTTTACAGAGAGGAAGGGAGAGGGATAGAGAACTAGAAACAGCGATGAGAGACATGGATCAGCTGCCTCCTGCATGCCCCCTATTGGGGATGTGCCCACAACCAAGGTACATGCCCTTGACTGCAATTGAACCCAGGACCCTTCAGTCCACAGGCCGACGCTCTATCCACGGAGCCAAACCGGTTTCGTCTGGAAGTCATTTTTAAATCCTGCTTCAGGTCACCCCTCACTCCATTCCCCTTCTTCAAATACCACAGCTCTGCCAGGCGGCTCGGTGTCCTACCTTGTCTGATGGCTAGCTGGGCAGGTTTTTCCTTGCTCTCCCGGTCTGTAAGCCCAACAAGGCCAGAATGCACGTCTGATGGACTTTTGTCGATCAACACATGGACCCTGAGACCAAGAATTCAGCCACTCCCTGCCTGTGTGTGTGGTATTGTGCCAAGTACTTACCATACGGTCTCATTTACTCCTCCCACAACATCCCCATTCTGCAGGTGAGCAAACTAAGGCTCAAAGAGAAAACAACCTGCTGAACTTCAAGGCTCTTAGAGTGATAGAAACAGGATGCAAACCCAGGTCAGGGTGGCCGTACAGCCCATACTTCCCTACTGAACTCCATCTTGCTCAGTCATGTAGTCAGTCGATACCTATTAATAACCCGTTATATGTGTCAGGAACCGTTCGCACTCCCTGCCCCTCCCCCCGCAGCCCAGAGACGGAGGCAGACACCGGAGATGACGCGGGCGAAGAAAACCGTTTATTTCTTTCTGCGCGTTTCGCTCTCACGGCCCCCAGAGGGGAGGCTTCCTTTCCTCGCACAGACGCTGTCCACCAGTCATGCCGGCCTTCAACCTGTGGCTCTGGCAACATATATAAATACATATCGTACAGCTATACACTCCTACACACGCTTAAAGCACCGCGGAGACGGACTGGGTAGGCTTTCGCACGACTGTCTCTCACAGGCCGCCTACGAAGGTCACTGGTTTGCTTTGCAGACTGTCCGTGGCTTTGCACAGACTGTCCGTGGCTTTGCACAGACTGTCCGTGGCTTTGCAGACTGTCCGTGGCTTTGCACAGACAGTCCATGGCTTGGCCCGGCCCTCGGTCCCAGTCCCCGGAGGCAGATACGGTGACGGCGGGATGGCGTGTCCAGCGTGAGGCCGCACACTTCGGAGATGAGGCGGGTGGGATGGAGGAAGGTGCCGGTTAAGCAGGAGCGGGTCTCGGGGGTCCCCCCTTCCACCGTGCTGTGTGGGCCCAGCTGATCTGGCCCGAGGCGTGGCTCCGAGTAGCGCCGCTCCGTCTGCTGTGTGCTTCTGGGTCTGTGGGAGCCCCGGTGTGGGGACACGGGCCACCATGGGGAGCAGGTCCTGGCTCCCCGGAGCTGCCTGCGGCGAGCGGCTGGGGGAGGGGGTGCGGCTGCGGGTTCCGGGCCCCCGGCCTTTCCCAGGCGGCTCCCGGGTCGGCTACAAGCTACGCGGTTTGCTGAGTGGGAAGCAGGTTTGCTTCGTGCCGGGCGGGGGCCTGGCTGGTGTCTGTGAGTGCCCCCGCCTCCACGTCTGACTCCGTCCTGTCCCCCGCAGGAGAGGGGGAGCAGGACCGGGGCTCCTCAGCACAGGGGCAGCTGCACGAAGGGGGGGCAGGCCCATCCCTCCTGCTGCTTGAGGGACCTCTGGTGGCCTCGCTTCTTGCCCGGCTCCTGGAAGGCAAGCGTCACAAGGCTGGAGCGCGCGGCAGAGCCCTTAGCGATTTCACCTGCGGACGAGACCACGGCCGAGTGAGCACCGCTGTCCGGCCCCCGGGGACGCGGAGGCTGCGGCGGGAGCGGAGTGGTGGCGGAAGCCGGCACAGCCAGGCCTGTGACGAGGAGGAGCTGAGGGGGGCCACCGGGTTTGTGCAAAGGTGCCTGTCTCCTCGCGCGGCGGTACCCCGGCTCAAAGCCACCGAGCGCGCAATGGCTGAATTCGACCACCCCCTCGGGCCGGCTCATCTCCGATCCACTCTGCAGCCCACGATGGCTCTGCGCTGCCCCAGGAAGAGAGGATGCTCAGTCTGACACGGGCGCACACAGACCCGGCGGGCGCGCCGTGGGAAGGAGAGCCCCCCTTACGTCCCATCTACTTAACCGGGAGCAAAAAGGGCCCCGTCAGCAGGGGCCTCGAGATCATTTAGGCCTAGTGCCACCTCTTGCAGCTGAGGCGCAGCCAAAGCCACACAGCCGGTTAGTGACAGCCTGGGGTTAGAACCCCGGCCCCAGGCCCCAGGCCGCGGCCCAGCGGAGGCCGGAGACACTTCCAAGCCGGGGAGCGGACGGGAGGTGCAGCCGTGGGTTACCTTTGCTGGGGCAGGAATAAGGCTTTACAGAGGCAATCTTGGAAGTGTTCTTCTAGAAAGGCTCAGGAAAGAAAGGAAGCATCAGAGAAAAACAAGAGGGAATTAGAAAAAAAGAAGAAAGAAAAAGGAAAGAAAGAAAGGAAGGAGGTGCAGAGTTTAACCCATTTTCTCGCTGGGGAAACCCATTCTCCCTGGTTATCATTCAGGAGCAGACTCAGCTGCTTGTGGCGAAGCAGTAAAAGTCCAGGTTGAGAGATATGGTTTCTGATGGTTAAGCCATTTCTAACCTCTCCAGTTTGTCTGCAAAGTGCTTGCTAGGAAGTGTGTTAGTGCTTTCAGCAACTGTAGAGAACATCACACTTTTCCCTCTATGGTTCAACCTTTATCTATCACATTCTCTTAGGTCAGTAAGACCCAATGTGATTTTTTTTGTGTGTGTGTGTGATGTTGCTTAAAAGAAAAAGATATAGCAAAGTCAAATTGCTGTCTTCGGCCCAATAGTGTGCAGTGAATTCAATGTATGGGTGGCACCTGGCTTTTATAATTTCCTCAAGTCGCACAGAGACGCCCAGCACACACACCGGCCTCGGAGCCCTTTGCTGGGGTCGAGGCAGAGGCCGACTCCCACGTGGCTCCTGACCACAATCATGCGTTTCTCTGGGGCTCAAAGTGGCAGAAAAGGAGGGAGAAGTGGAGTAGAGAGAAAAGATGGAGCCCCTGGTGGAGGGTGGGAGTGGGGGAGGGAGGGAAGGGGACTATAGGACGCCTGCCGAGCACCTGCCGACGACCTGCACTCTCCGTGGACCGGAAGCCCGGTGGCCGGAGCAGGCGGGGGGTCACCTGCAGACTCTGGCGACAGAGGCGGGTGGGTGTGGGGCGGGCTCGCTGGCTCTGACCGGCGCGGTGGGTTTCTTACCTCCAGATTAGTCCTTGCCTTCTTCAGAACATCGTGCGTCCTGGTCACTGAAAAACAGAAGCGCCCGACCAGGCGGAGGTTACCAGCCAGCAAGACAAAACCACAGCCCAGTGAGGACTGTTGTCAGCAGGTGCCTGAGTCCATGCTGGCCCTGGGGGCACTCAGCCTGGGCCTCCTGCTGCCCCCACGCCCCACGTTGCTCGGCATTCCTGCCGGCTCAGGGCACAGGAGGCTGGGCATCACATCAGTCTCCCCCC
>PVJN01053498.1:0-13719 GCA_004026805.1 Lasiurus borealis | reverse complement strand
TGTCCCTCCTGAGGTCTAAGCAGAAGGTGAGCAAAGAGACATACACCATGGCCATAGCTCCGCATCCTGAGACAGGAAGGCTCGTGCCATCCAGCTCCCACAAGCCCCGCATGACAGAGGTAAGTTCAGTCTTATCTTCTCCCCACTAATTTTTAAAACCTTTGATGAGCTTTTAAAGCCACATTCTCCTCAGGTCCCACTTGCAAAGCTAGTGCTAGATGAGTGGGTAGATTTCTTCTCTGTCAGCTGGGTCTGGTCACCTTACCAGGAAACATTTATTGGGTTCTTTTGTCAATGTGTCCCTCATGCAATCAGAATAGATACATTTCAGTAAAATAAGCATTAAAGTGATTCTGCTTTCCCATTAGCTGCTATTATAAAATAAAAAACACAATCTCAACCAGGAAAAAACAATTCTCCAAAAGACTGTTTGGAAAACTTGACTGATGGAAATGCCTACACAATTATAGAACTTTATACCACTCCATTGTATGTTTTTCCTGTCCTATTAGTCTTCTCCTGCTTTTATTATTCTCTATATCTACTGTTTCTGTTCTCTGGCACAACTTGAACTACTCTTATTTCCAGAGAGTCTAGAATTTGACACAACTCCTAAAATAGTCTTTTCTCTAGGATAGCAGCTAAAGCTGGGATGCAATGTCCCTCTTTACCAATAGGTGGCAATGTCACTCAGAGCTTGACCCATTTATGCTGTGTGGTAGCACCTAGCCCCACTAATGGTACATACTTATTCTTCCATTGCCTCTGACCTGAGGTTGCATCAGGAAATATATAAAATGAATGAGTCCCTGCAAGTTCAATAAGTTTGACTTTTGATGACACCTTCAGACAAGGCTGCCTAAGGACTCAGGCCATGATGTGTTATGCTAACTTGACATTTGTAAAATAACAATTGGTCTGTTGATTGAGCAGCCTCACTGTGCCAGGCTTGAGTCCACTCAGTGCTCATCTCCACCTTTGAGATAGCAGGGCCATCTCCATTCTACAGATAAAAGAACTGAGAATCAGCGGGTGAGAGAGAGCAAGGTCACATGGCAAATATTTGGCAAGCCTAGAATTTGAACTCAGATCTGTCTGGCTCCAGAAAGTCTACTTTGCTTTTTTCAATTATTTGTGGAAAGAAAACCTTAAAGTGTGTCCTTGGATCAGGTGCTTTAACTAAATCATGCAGAAACCTACTAAATTAAATTCATATTCTAGACAAATGAACAAAATCATGTTCTATAGCTTTTCTATATTCATACTCTCCTCTTTATCCTTGAGTGAATTTTGTGCATTGAGTTTGCTTTTAGCTCAGCTGGATATTCTCACAGAACTGTTTCCCAAATTTATTCTCTAAATGTCCATGTCAGTCTACAGACATCCCTAAATGAGATTTCTACTTTTGCAATAAACATCATTACTGACTTGCTCTCCAGTGTCTTTTAATAGCTACACGTCCTCCCCAGATGCTGTTGTAATTATGTTCATACTTATACCTACTTGTGCATTCAGGTACTGTGCTAAACTTTACTTTTATCCTCACAACCACCTTGTAAGTTAGGGTACTCTATGGCCATCTTATGGATGAGGAGGCAAAGCACAGAGAAGTTAGGCAACTTGCACAAGGCCACAGAGCACATGGCAGGGCTTGGATTCAAAACTAGATCTCATTCCAATGCCCTCTTAGATGGTCTGGACTGTCTCTCTGTTTTAATGACTGGATATTAAAAGGCCATTCAATAAAAAGGAAGAGTTAATTTGGCTTAATTGGACCGGGCAGTCATCAGATTGAAATTTGAAATTCTTAAAATGAGATGAACCCTGCAAAATTCTTTTTTTGGAATATTTCACTTGGCTCGCTGGCATGTTTCCTGCCGGCATGCAGTGGCACTCAGATTCCCTGGTTCTTAGCCCACTGCCTTTCTGCTCAGCCCCATCACGTGTTGTTGGGACAGGTGTGGTGGCTGGCATGGGGACTACAATTCTTATATTTTCTCAGTACCGGGACATACAATTGCTTCTCCCGCTGGCTGTAAGCAGTGCAATTTCTTCATGACAGTGGCATGAAGTAGCATGAGAATCTCATTCCCAACACTACAGGTTGCAGGTGCCAGCCCAGCATCATGGCTCCCTATTCAAAGGTGGGCCCACCCCCTGCTGCTATCCAGGGGGGCAGGAGTCTAAACGATATATTATCTTTTGACAAGGATTTGGAAGTGTGGCTGTCCATTTGTGAAATAAGCCACAGTGTCTCATGAAGCACATTTTCGCCATATAGCACGTTACTAAAAAAATGAGTTAATTTCATTAATAACAACATTTATCAGAATATAAATGTCTCCCATTTGCAGAAATCAACAATGTAATATAAAATAATGATAGCATTTAACTCAGAAACAAATGACAGGGACACCTGCTTAAGGTGGCTCGCCAGCGTTTCATAAGCAAAACTGAGGTGCTCTGAGTCAGTCCCAGGTCAGCCAGGAACTGAGGAAACCCAGATGGCAAAGGGAGTACAGTGGTACCTCGAGATACGAGTTTAATTCGTTCCGTAATCTTGAGGCGTGGGAAACTATGAGACGCTCGAGTCACAGTAAACTGGTGAGTCGTGTGCAGCGGTCCGATCCGCACGATTACTCCTATCTCAAATGTTCCTCGTATTTCAAAGCAAAAATCGCTCGCTCGATGGCTCTTATCTCAAAAATCTCGCATGTTAGGGCACTCGTATCTCAAGGTACGACTGTATGTGTGAGCAGGAGAGAGAGTCCATGTTGGTCATGTAGTCCTGAACCAATCCATTCTGCCTCGGACACTGGAGACAAACAGCTCTTTTCTAATGGAATTGCCCCGTCTTACCTACCTAATAAAAGTGTTGCATGAGATCAAAATACAAATAAAAATATGTCCTCATCCAGCCGGCTCTATTCACTAAGGCCTGTGGAAGAGAATAGCTTCCCTCGATGAACAGCCCAGAGCCTGCCCGCCCTCAGTGCCCGTGCAACCTCTCTGAGGCCAGCTCTGGGAGGCCCTGTTGGTCAGGGCCTTCAGGAAACCTGCGTTCTGCTCCCAGCCGTGCCCTTCACCTGCCGGGTGACCTTGACTACCTGATCTGTAAAAAAGAATTAAGCTAATTAATCTCCACAGGCAGAGTCTTCATTTATTAGTTTAGCATTCCTTACATGCCCTCCCTGAGAGGCAGGCCCTGTTTTGGGTGATGGCCTGACCGAGGAGACCAAGATGAGCACCTGTCCCCAGCGGCTCCCTGGCCAGTGTAAAAGAAAGAGCTAACTGGTCTTCCCGTGGAAAAGACCTGGTCAGAGTCCTCATGTTGACACCGACTAACCCCATGGCCTTGAATAAGGACTCCACCTCTCTGGGGTCAGCTTCCTTCTTTCTGTAAAGTGGGCTCACAGCACCTCTTCACTGGGCAGAGTGGAGATTAAGCGAGCCCCGACTGAGTGTAAGCATGCAACACCTTTGAAGGCATCGTTCCATTACTACCGTGTAACCGGCCATGGTTTTGTCCTTCCTGCGGTGGGCCAGGTTCGCCTCCCTTCGCTGGTTTCCCTGGAAGGCCAGAAAGAGGTAGCTAGAGTGGAGAAGGAAGAAGAGACGCGAGGGAAGCCCGAGGAGGATGCTCCCGCCTCCAAGAGAGGGGAGCCAGCGAGGATCAAAATCTTCGAAGGAGGGTAAGAAGCGCGTTTGGTTTGCAATGTCTCCTCCCTATGGAATCGGAGGTTGCGCCCGGCTGGCCGGAAGGCTGGGGTGAGCCCATCTGCGTTCTGAGATGCTGACTGTCTCAAACGCAGGGCTGTGCCCCCGGTGTCCTGGGGTTCCAGGCAGGCCTCCCAGCAGATGACACCACTGTGGGATGTGCAGGCCACCTCTGTTTGGGAACATCAGCTACTGGGTGGGGGATGGGGACACTGGTTGTTGCAGGCTGGTGAGTCTTCCTCCAGCCCCTCATTGTGTTGGTGCCGGCGGGTTCCCAGTCCTGCACTGGGGTGGATAGTGCGTCTCCCGGGTCTGCTCAGACTGCCTTCTTGGTATGTGTTCCCAAAAAGTCACCTCTGTCTGTCCAAGCAGCCATCCCGGTACGTCTGTGTCCCACAGGCCATTCACGCTCTGCCAGCCAGGCAGTTTGCAGCACCTCACACATGCCACGTGTTGACACCAGCCTCTGTGCCGAGTGGCCACGGTCCAGGGCTCATGGGTTGGTAAATATTTAGCATCTCCTCCCTGGATTTCACCTTGGTGTTTGTCTTTGGGAACCTAATGATGTAAACCTCTCAGAACTCACAATGGGCTCTGAAGGTGTGCCTTGTCTCAGATTCGCTTTGTGGGCGTTCTGTGCGAGCTGTGTTCTGTGTGGCCATATGTTTGCTCCCTGGGACATGGGTGTCTGTAAGCAGGTCCCGTGGTGTCTGTCTCAGGGTCCTGTGTCTGTGTCCCCAGTGTTCTTGATACAGCCCTCGTCCCTCCCAGTCCTAAAGGACAACGGCATGAGGAAAACTACCTCCCAAAGACGGCAGCCCCCGCCAGCACGAGCTGTCATCGGGGACTGCGGTTCTCCAGCACCTATAGGTGCCTAACTCACAAAATCAGAGTGGGTGGTGTGGGTCCCCGAGGGGCATCCTCCCGCGGCCCTGACCAGCAGGGAGTGTCCAGAGAAGGGGTGTTTGGAAATGAGACTTGGGGAATTGGATTGTGACAGGGAGGGGGGTCAGGGATGGCCAACACCCTGAAGTGACAGGGGCACCAGCCCTGGAGGAGAAATGTCCTGCCCGGAGTTCTAACAGTAGCTCCATTCAGAACCACTGGACCAAATGGCTTTCAAACTCCGACCGGCCCTCTTTCCAAGGGAGGACCAGTTTCCTCCCTGCTATTTGGTTAGAGCGCCCTCGTGTGTCTCTGTGTTCTCACAGCATTGGAAGGCCATGTAGGAATTCATCAGTTGGTGCATCTGGACTTGCCTCCTTCCCTCTGTCCTTGGGGCCCAAGGCAGTGGGGTGCATGAAGAGCTTTACTTCTGCCCTGAGAGGCAACAGCCTCCAAAAACCCGGGTCCCAGGGGGCTCCCTGATGCCTTGTCTCTCAGGGAGCCTGAGCTCTGGGAGGGCAGCTGGCAGGAGCCTCTCCCACCGTAGTTGGTTCATAGCGCCAGCTACTGGCTGAAGCCTCAGCCACAAACTCTGCCTTCAGCTGAAAGGTGAAAGGTTACCACCCGAGTGCCCTTTCTTCTTCCTGCAGCCCGGGCATCAGTCCACACTCGACCCCCCACACACACATCCCCACACCCTAGCCCCACCGTCCCATCCAGGCCGTCAGTCCCAGCTGCTCTGTTTCAGAGTCTCCCTCTCTTTCCAGGTCATCCGTGCCCCAGAGCACTTACCTGTGTCCCACCGACAGTCCCCTTCTTCTCCCGCTGTTTCCTCCTCCGCAGAAGGGGATAGTCACATACTTTTGTAGATGGTCAGAGGATGATGCTATGTGACCCGTGTAAAGGCCACCTTCCTGGGCTCAAGGAATTTTATATTATTATGTCCACCTCTCCTGTCTCCCTCCAAGTTAATCTCACTCTGTTCTGTCACCTGTGAAAAATATCCTTACGCTCTCAATGGATAACATCCAATTTGAGCACTTTGGGGGATTTGGTTGTATTGCCGGTCAGACCCTCTTCTCCTGCAACCCAGCTGTTCTCTCTGAGTCCCGCTGTGCCTCCCACCACCCTCCTCCCCTGCTTTCATGGTTCTCTTGGGGCTGGTATAACCCCAGAAGTGTTGAGGATGTGGGGTGAGCATGTTTGGGGTTATCACATAATGGGAGGCACTTCTGGCATCTCATGGACAACTGTCCATATAACCAACCCCAGAATCACAGGTGTCCTCCTCCCAAAACACCGAGTGAATCCTTCAGACACACCCATCTGAGCTCCCCAAGGTTTTGCCTCAGACTCATTTATTCCTTTTTTCTTTCTTTCTTTCTTTCTTTCTTTTTTTATTTAACACAGCAAGCATTGCGTGGCATTCCAGCACATTTGATAAGGGTAAGCAAGGGGTTCTGCTCCTAGAAGGAGGCACTGAACGATCTGGGTGGGCAGAGCTGAGAGGGGAAGAGGCAGGTGGCGACCTATGTGCTGGCTCCTAAAGCTTCCATCCCTCTGCTTCTGCTCCAGGCCAGGGGCCAGAGCAGCCCAGGGTCCCTCCTGCCTCAAAGGCATCAGGAAGTGCAGGCCTGCCGTGTGCTGGGGAACCAGGCAGACGTGAAAGACAGCACAGACTACTCCAGTGGGCTTAGCATACAGCTGCAACTTCTTTTTACTCAACAGTGTTTCTGAGATGTATACATGTTGACCCGTCGAGATGTATGATGTTGATCCATGGAGATATAATTCATAGTGATGAGGTACAAACGTGGATGCTGCATGAGCCCAATGTTGAGTCTTTTTATCGCTCGTCAGCTACTCACTGGTCATCTTATTCTTCTCCTTGACCTCCAACCCAGGAATTGACTAATCCACCCATCAAGGAGGAGCTATTTATTCAGTGCTTAATGGGTGCTCTGTGCCAGGAGATATCACAAGCCCAGGCAGTAAGCTGTGATTCTGCCCTCCTGGTGCTGGGGACCAGTATAAGTCTCAGTACTGAGGTGTGGACTGCCAGTGTTGAGATGCTTACAGCAGGAAGGGACCCCACACACACACACTGGGGTAGAAGTAATCAGAGAGAGCTAGGCTTGGAAGGCTGGGTGAAATGGAGACAGGGAGGGAGGGAAGGTAGGTTGGCCAGCAGTCTGGGTATACTGGGGACTCGGGTACCTGGTCAGTTGGACTGATTTCTCCTGGCCTTGAGTGTTCTCTCTTGTCAGTGTCATTCATCAACTTGGTTTCAAATCTCATCACTGCCCTAAGGACACTAAATCTTTGTCACTCCTAAACCATAGACCCTGGCTTCTCCTGCTTCCTGGGCACCTTTGCCTGGGAGATCCAGGGCACCAAATCCAGCATGTGCCAACTTCACCCTCCCGTTGCCACCAACAGTATCTTCTTTTATATCTAGATCTCACCCCGCTCTTCATAGTCAAAACCTTAGTATCACCTTGGATGCTTTCTTCTTCCCTGTCCTTCCCCTTCCTATTAGTCCCCAAATTCTAGTGTCTACACAAGATGGTTCATGATTCAGACGTGGTTTCTCTTCATTCCCTGTGCTGTGGCTCTGGTCTTCCTCTTTCCAGAGTCCCATGTTGGTGCCACTGAGTGTCTTTGATTGTGGTTCTGCCTGTGCCACGCCTCTGCTCCAGGGTCTCTGTGGCTGCCTCACATACAGCATCCAGTGAAAGCTCAGCCTGCTCTTCTAGGCCCACCTCTGACCTGCCCCTGTGTGCTTCACCCCTGTGCCTGCAGGAGCTGTCCATTGCCAAACCTTATTCAGCCTTCAAAGGGCAGTACTCAACCCTCTCCCCTAGCTAACCTCCCAGATCCCTCCACACCCCCAGTTTTAATAATACTGGTGCTAGAATCCATTCATGTCTTCCCCTGATCCCCTCTTGACTTGGATCCAAGGGCCATGCTGCATGCACATTGTGTATGATTCCTATTTATTGGCTCGATTTCCTGGTGCACCCGTCTCGTTCCCCGACACTTCCACACCTGTACAAAGCCTACATTTCCCAGGCAGCCTCTGGGAGGCCCCATCAGGAATGTGCTGGCTCTCTCACCTTTGCCTTGGTCATTTTAGAAGGGCTCCTTTGTCAGGGAATGTTGTTTTCACATAGACAGCGTTATATTGTTCATTGAGGGCGGTGCCTATGTTGTCCTAACTCAAGTTCACTTTCGCAAGGAAAGATGGGAGCTCAGCCCAAAGGGCTGGTGTGGAAGAGGAATTTAATGGGAACTACCTGGCTTCCAACAATAGTCATCCAGGACCAGCTTGGGGGTGGGAGACATAGACCAGGTCAGAGGGGGCGGGGGTACTCAGAAAGATGGCCATGGGCAGGGGCAGGGAAGGACTGCATATAGAGTGGCAGCCCAGCCTCAACTTAGAACTGGAAAGCAGGGCAACAGAACAGAAGCCCAACAGTGGGCTGGGCCAGGGTGGATGGGATAGGTGACTCCTGGGCATAGGGTTGCCTAGACTGCCCCCAAGCCCTTCAGGCCTTTAGCAGAAAGATTCCATGCCAGACCCTGCCAACTTCATGACTCAGGTGCTGAGCTGAGGGAAGACCATCCTGTCGGAGGGCATGGATGCCATCCCTTCTCAGGCACCTCAGCACACTCCAGCCACTGCCTCCCTGCTGACCACTCCACTCAGCATGTTCAAACTTAAACTAGCCCACCTTTAGAACACAGGACCTATTACTGATTTTTTCTTCTTCCCTTGTAAGGAACTCCAAAGGAGTTGACGGACCTCACTCACCCCCATGTCTTTCCTCCTACCCTCTCTCAGACAATTCCAGGTTAACCTTGGGCTCCTCACCCTCAGAAACTGCTCTTATCAAGGCCAGCAGTGACCGCCACTCTGCAGAATTTCCAGATCACTGCTCACATCTGCTCATCTTGACCTGTTGGCAGCATAGGACACGTTGACCCCTGCCCCTTCTCATTGCCCTTTGACCACTTGGTTTTCATGGTGGCATCTTTCTTGACCTCCTCTTCCTTTGCTGGTGGCACTTTCTCATGTCTTGGGTGATTTCTCCTCATCTCCTCATCTCTAAACATTAGGGTCCTCAGGGCTCAGCACCTTCTGGGTCTAATTTCACTTCTAGGGGACTCTATATACGTGGATGACTGCAACCCATGTCTCTATTGGACTTCTCCCTAGAGCTTTGCTGAAGAACCATGTGACTCATTGGGGTCTTAGAACATTTATTAAAGAAATTATTTTAAGAGTTTTAATTGTAATTGCGTATTGTAGTAGTTATATATATATATATATATATATATATATATATATATATATATGTGCTCTGATAGGGAATGGAACCTGCAATCTTGTGGCTCCAAATGGGGGCCAGCCAGCCAGCCTCTGTCCTAAGAGACTGGCTGTGGAGGGAAGAAGAGAAGATGGGGGCAGATGGGTGGAGCTGGAAGGAGTGTGAGGTTGAGCAGGTGAGTGTTTAAACAGAGAGCTTGTGTGTGCACATGCTGCTGGCAGTGGGTCATAGCAGGGCATATGATAAAACTTCTGGAGAGACAGAGGGGACAGAGGCGGAGCAGAGTCACAGAGCAGGTGGGAGGGGGCAGGGCCAAACCAGTGATGAAAAGGGCAGTCCTCCTATAGGAACAGGACGAAAGAAAAATGCTGCTTATGATGCAAGCGGAATTGATGGTTTGCAGGTGGGAGGCAGGGCAGGTACTCAGCCCTAGTCCTGACTTCAAGCTACCTAGGGCTCTAGGCCTTCAGCAGCAATCGATCTGTGAATGGCTATTTTGCAAACCAAAGCACGAAATTTCTATTCCTGGAAAATTATTCCTTTGTAAAGACTATCCCCCAAGTAAAAATATCTGATGTTAAATAGTCCAGTTAGGTTGACACTCTGCTGACCTAGCATCTTTCTCCTGGGTGCTCAAAGGACTTCCCGGGGAACCCCCGCTCCAGACATTAGAGGAAGCTGGTTATGTCACTAAGAAACCCAAGTCACTGATAGAAAAAATAAAATAAAATTAAAAAAGACAATGTGAAAAGCGAAATGGGAAAGAAAGAAGACATATTGATCGCTGGGCAGACTGAGTGTCTGAGTAGCTGAGACCAGAGTCCCGGGAGCATGAGGGCTATCAGGGAAGACCTAAATGCATCCCATTAAAATTTAAAGGAGGATCCATTTCTTCACCCGCACTGCCTCCCCTTCCTGTAGGGTGTCTCAGGCTGCAGGGGCTCAATGCTGAGAGGAGAGATGCAGGAAGTGGAGTCCCCAGCCCACACATGGTGGCCCCAGGGCCTGGACAGCATGTGGGTGCCTGAGTCCCACCTTCCATCCTGCCCTGGAGTCAGGCTGGCACCCAGGAGGAAGCTGGCTTCTCCCTGTCTCTCCTGTAGGAGAAGCAGCCTCTTAGAAAACTCTCTCTTTCTCTCTCTCTCTCTCAGTTTTTGTTTTTATAAAAATCATACATGCTCAGAGTTTGAGGATGCAAATCTTTCCACAACCTTTGTTATGGAAAACACCAGCACCCTTTCTCCTCCTCACATTTCCTCCTCCCCACTTCAGAAACCACTCTTTTCATTTCTTCTGGGCTCACCTAGCTACCTCCACATCTCTAAGTGATGTGCCTGGGTCTTGGCTTTTTAGCTTTAGGCAATGACAAGTCATGTGAGAGCCTTTCCACCTTCCACACCCTCTGCTCCCTCTCCTCCCCCTCTCATGAGAGTGATACCCTGTACAAGTCACAGCTAAGCCACATCATAAACTCCGGTCACTTTTTCTATCCTGTACAGCGTTTCTATCTTCACTCTGGATACTTACCTGTGTATGTGTTCTGGGAAGACTTAGTTCTTTGTAAAAATTAACCCTCAAATAGAAATATCAGATGTTAACAGTCTAGTTAGATGGACTCTCTGTGCTGGCCTAGCATCTTTCTCCAAGCACTCAAAGGACTGCCCAAACCTAAGTGACATTAGGTCCCTTCAGTGAAGCTAGTTTTCTTAACTTCACTTAGTTTTCTATGCACCTATTAATGGCTCGGCCCCCAAGTCTTCTCCTCACCATCACCTCCCTCAGACATTCGGAAGCATCGGCTGCTCTGTGAATCCCATCTGCTGACCCACAGTCCCTCCCTGAGCCGTCAGCGGCTCCAGGCTGCCCGGGCCACTCCCTCCGCCTGGCGCACAGCTGCCCTCATGCTCTCCCTGCACCTCACCCTGGAAATGCCCTTGCCTCGTCTGTTGGGTCTCCTCTTTCTGGAAAGGATGTCATCCCCTCCCTCAGCTTATTCCTCATTTTCGCAGAGCCCCCACCCCATCAGTGTGGTCTTTCTGAAGAAGGGTCCAGGAGAGGTTAGTTTTCTGGCACTTCCCGGGGCTGACAAGGCCAGGATTGAATTGTAGAATTCGGGTTGGGAATGACTTTCGTCCGTTTTGAAGGCATTGCCTCTTTGTCCTTGAGCTCCATGCTCATTCCCATCCGGTTGCAGGCTGAAGTGGAGACTGTAAGCCAGGGGGTCTCTGGTGGCCATGTGGACAGCAGTTCAGAAGGCAGAGAGGTGGATATTAGTTCCAGTTCTGTAGCTGGGTGATCCGTGGGCAGGAGAAACAAAAGCAAAGAAGAAAAATGACATGTGTGTGGTTGGGCAGATGGAGGGTCCGACGAGGTGGAGCATGAGCCCACTGGAGTGTATTAGCTGCAAATTACAGCAAACGTTCCTTTGCCATCTTTGGCGTTGTTTGAACCGGGGTCGCCTCAGGGAGGCACAGGGTGTGAGCGCGGAGCTGGAGACATGGGCAAGCATCGCTCGCGTGGAGGAGGGGGGGATGGAATTGGCCTTGGGGTCGGAGGCCTGATTCTGCCTTACTCTGCCTGAGATCTGGGGCTCTTCCCGAACCTCGGTTTCTCCTCTGCCGGGGTTTGGGTAAACCTTCTCTGACGTGACATGCGGGATGGGATGTGGCATTGACAACTTGCTCTTAAACAGTTTCGGGTTTCCCTAGATGCTCAATTTTACTGTGTCTGTGGTCATTGCAAAATAAAAACTAAAAGAACAGAGAGAGAACCAGTTTGGTTTGGAAGAAAGGAGACTGGGAAGGCCAGGAACCAAGGAAAGAATTTAACAGGCACAGATGGCATCAGGGCCAAGAAAGGGAGCTAAAGGCATCAGACCAAGGAAGGAGCGCGGGGCCTGAACTCCAAGCAGGATTTGGGGTCTGTGCAGTGGACTGGTGTCATCTGTCACCGGGGGTAGCTGGCAGACCGAAGGATGGCCCAGCTGGCGGGAGAGTTGGGGGAGGTGTGTCCTGGGCAGAGCAGCCAGCAGAGGACAGATTGGGCTGGAGCAGGGCAGCAGGGCTGGTGTGCCAGGAAGGCAGGCTCCCAGGAACATGGTGACAGCAGACAGCACCCAGAACAGGAGCCAAAATGAGCCTCAGGCGGCCCGGGAGAAGCCAGGCTGTGAACGAGGCCTCATGACCTGCTGGTGAGTACGGCTGGCAGATTGGGGCCAGAAGGCGGCCAGCCAGGGACCGAGCAGGGCTTCTGGGAGCTGGGGCCAGGAGCAGGCAGGGCATCTCCCCAGGGAAGGTGGCAAGGAGTGAAGGCAGCTGGCAGGGGCCGGGAGGGCCAAGGAGGCTTGTCCACAGGCCGTGCTGTTCAGCCTGGGCCAGGGAGGAGAGGGCAGATGCCCAGTGGGGGCCAGGCTGGGTGCAGGCTGGCTCAGAAGGAAGGGGTCACCTCCTAGCAAAGAGGCGGAGGCCAGTTCCCACAGACTCTCAGGGCGTCAGCAGATCCAGCAGCTGGGCTGCCTCAGATCCGTCTCTCGGAAGTTTCTGCGACTGCTTAGCTTGCAAGCTGGGGACCAGACTAAGAACCACGATTTCCTGAGGTTTGTAACCTGCTGGTGGTGGCGCTTTGTGGACGCCGGTTTTTCACCATCACCGCGTGTGGTAAAGCCCTTCTGAGGGGGGCGCTGGGGGCGCGCCTCCTCCTCCTGGCCAGTGGTGGGGAGGGAGGGCCCCATGGGGCTGAGGGAGGTGGGGGCTTGAATAGGTCTGGGCCACAGGGTGAGCAGAAGCCCAGAAGCTCCCACTGGGGCTGGAAGGGGCAGCAGTGGCACGGACTCCCCCAGGGTGTTTTCGGGGTCTGGTGCTGAAAAGAGTGACCATGGGTGTCCCCATACTGGTCCAGGCTCTCTTCCTTCCCCCGTTTAGGGGCTAATGGCCCCATCCTTCTGAAGGACCCAAAGGTTGAGGTCGGGGCAGGGGCTGTTGTGAAGGTAGTGGGGCTCTGTCTGGGCTCCAGCAGAACAAGACAGCATGCTCGCTCAGGCCTCACCAAAGGGGGTGCCCTGCCCTCTCTTCCTTGGGCCTCCTGCCCATCAGCCAGGGAGGCCTGCCCAGATGGGGACGCACGGAAGCAGCAAGCTTGGCTGCCCCGGGCTCCCTGAGTTCAGGTGGGCTCTGGCAGGAGGAGCCCAGCCTCCACATCTTTCTCTCTGGTCCGAAGGGGAGTCAGATGTTTGGAGGGGGCTCCAGCGCTGGGTCTCCACAGGAGGCTCCGAGTGAGGAGGCAGCAGGACTCAGCAGGCTCCCAGGGACCTGGGCACACTCTCGACACACCCCTTAACGGGAAGCCAGAGGGCGGGGGGGGGGGAGGGGGACAGGCTCTCTCCTCTTGAAAAGTCATCATGAGCAGGCACACACCATGTTTCCAATGCCGAGTCATCCTTCGTCTCTGGACTCCCGGGCACTTGGTTGCTAACCCCCACCCCCACTCCCCCATCCCCCAACCCCCTCACCCCCGGCCTGCTTCACAGGCTCCCTGTGTCTGCGGCTCTCTGGACGACAGGCTGGGATGCAAATCATGGGGATGATTTCAGCGGCGCCCGGACAAATGCTCCTTATTTCATTGTCATGTCCTATTTTAATGAGTTAGAATAATGCAGCCTCCACGTGAAGCTGTGATTTCCTGACTGTGAGTCCTCAGGAGAAGGCTTCGATGGGGCGGGAACCCAGGCACACTCTCCCGCCGGCCTGCCTCTGAGCTCAGGCCCTGTTCCATCCGGCACTCCCTCCCC
>PVJN01053497.1:0-13720 GCA_004026805.1 Lasiurus borealis | reverse complement strand
GCAGGGGAGGACAGTTAGGGATGACCAGGCTGGCAGAAGAGGGAAGTTGGGGGGAACCAAGCCTTCAGGGAAGAGCAGTTTGGGGGGATCCAGGCCTGCAGGAGAGGGCAGTTAGGAGTGACAGGCCTGCAGGGGAAGATATTTCGGGGCCAACAGGCTGGCAGGGGAGTGGTTAGGGGGTGATCAGGCTGGCAGGCAGGAGCAGTTAGGGGAAATCAGGAAAAAAGGTAGGTGAGCAGTTGGGAGCCAGCAGCCCTGGACTGTGATAGGGATGTTTGACTGCCTGTTTAGGCCTTATCCCAGTAGGAAATCCCTTGAGGGGTTCAAGATTAGAGAAGGTGGAGGCTGGGCTGAGGGACATACCCCCCATGCACGAATTTCATGCACCAGTCCTCTAGTATTAACATAATGAAGTACAATATTGGCATTGTGGCCTCTTCAGGCAGCCAAATTTTCTGCTGCGTAACATGAGACATGGTAGGGCAATACATACATCTCAGGGAGGTGACTAACATCCTTTTTTTTACCTTCCCACACAAAAAAAAATTGTCCTTATCTCTCTGGAGTTATGTCCATGAAGACGCTGGAATCACCTAAGTCCATTACACAGTTTTCTGCAGGCCACTGCCAGCTGCAGTTGAAGTACTGAAGTTTTAACCCTTTCAGCACAATTGCAAATGGGAAAATTGACCAGCTTCATCCCAGGCCATTTTTTACAGATCCCAAGGCCTATTGCTTGTCTCCTTTTAACCAGCAGCCAAATGTTTAAGTCTTTTATTATGTGTTGTAAAACACTCATAACTCACAGGGAAGCAACTTGGGTGTTAGGTCACTGGCCTGTATTATTTAATCAATTTCCTTTTAACATTTTTCTTTTCCTTTTTATCACATACATAACCTTCATAAATTTCACACTTTCAAATTAGCCTTTCAACCTTCTGTCTATGTCCTTCACAAATACATATCTATGCCGCAGTTCTTCTATTAAGTATCTCTATTTTAATATTCTTTCCTTCCTGTCATACTATTAGCAACCTGTAGATATTTTCCCCCTTTTTCTTTAAAATGTGTTAGAATTCTTTACTCTTAAAAAACTTGATTTTTAATAATTATCAAAAAGTCAACAGCCAGCATTTTTTAGATTAACATGTATGAACACAATTTCAATGTACTTTTACATACAAGAAAATATACCTTTGCCCTACCCAATTTGGCTCAGTGGATAGAGCATCAGCCTGCGAACTGAAAAGTTCCAGATTTGATTCCAGTCAAGGGCACATGCCTGGGTTGTGGGCTCAATCCCCAGTGGAGGACTTACAGGAGGCAGCCAATCCATGATTCTCTCTCATTATGGATGTTTCTATCTCCCTCTTCCTCGTCTTTCCTCTCTGAAATCAATAAAAATATATTTTTTTAAAAATAAAATATACCTTTAACAAAGTATGAAACCTTTCTCCTGTAATAAAACTAAGGTAAATTAAAATTAGTCTAGCAGTTAATGTTTTAGTTTTTTTTTAATATTTAGATGTTTACCATTTAATCCAGCAACGTTCCAAAGCCTTTAAGTTAAGAAAATTATAATAGGAGCAAGCTTGGATTTAAACTGATACATTATTCCTTAAAGAGAACAGCCCTTCCCTAGGCTGCTCATTCTACAATTGTAAACATCATGTTAGTTTTCTGTTTTTGCCTTTTTTATTTTATGTACATAGATATGCTGAGCTTCTTTTAACAGCTTTTCTGTACTTCTGTTACCTGGGTGCAGGTGGGCTGAGATGAAGGGGGGTGTTGGCGAAGAGAGTAGGGAGAGATAGGTTTTCATTGATTTTTGCTGGTTTCTCTGAAAAGCCCCTTTGTCCATCTACCCACTCAATGTCTTCACCATACCCTTCATCTCCAGACATCAGGACTCTGCTCTTGGCAGAAAGAGATAAGAACTAGTAACTAACACGCTAGCAATAAATTAGCCCTTTGTTTTAAACTTATCTTTGATATTTTTATGACTTCACACTCTTTTGCAAATAGTTAAGTTTAGAGCTCACTTTTTTTTTTTTCATTTTTCCTTCCAAGTAGTAAACTTGCCTAGGTTGTAATCTTTACAAGTTTTGTACCTTTAAATTAACCTTAGAATTTTAAAATTAAACCCAACACAGCAAAATCATAAATCAGGGAAGAACAAATTAAAAGTCTCTACATTACAGATAGAAACCTACCTAGCTAAGAATTATCCAGAGAGCTAATACTTAAAAAGAAAGAGAAGGACACTTAATGTCATCCTGCAGTCTCTTTTACAGTGCAGTCCTACTGGGCTTCCCTCCCAAAGCAGAGCTGGCTTGCCCCAAACAAATTAAAGAAAGAGAGAAAGACATCAACAAATACTCTTATGTTTTTAGCCAGACATCTCTCTGTTAACAAAAGCACACAAAAGCACAGAATAATACAAAGCAGTTCTCACACTTACCAGTCAGTCCGAGCCACTTCCCCTGACCCCAAAGGCAGGTTTGAACTTCAGCAGACATATGCTTGAAAGTTAAACAGTTAATTGGATTCCTGCCCAACTCCCCTAACAAAATCAGACTTGGAGGCCTAACAGAAACAGACATGGACCACTCCCCCCACCCCCAACCCCTCAATCTGAACCCACACCCCAAAAACAGGATTCTCGACCAACATCTCAGTGAGAACCTACCAGAGAAGTTACAGCTGCGTTGTCCTTCTTCTTGGTAGCAAGATGACTGGTCACACAAAAAAGCAAGCAGGAAAATGAATTTGAATCACTTAATCAAATTTACTTGCCCCTATAGGTCTGTTGTGGTTGTGTTGTTTTATTTTTTTACTCTGAACGAATGCAGGGGCATGTCAGGTGTCCTCTGTTTGGCTGCCTGAACCACTATTGAGTGTCTTCAGGGCCCTGGAATTTTTCCAGGGGATGCCTCCTCTAGGGACCTTCCCAGGGCTGGAAGCCAGGATGGGGGAGGCCTAGAGTGCTGGTAAGCACTGTCTCCCCATACAGGTGACCAAATGTTATATTGTAAATAGAAGAGACCTTAATCAATAAGCCAAATTAGTTTTGAGTCCTTTTATTTCACTAGCACTACTGGGCTCAGAGTAGAATATCTCTGTCAAATTCTAGGCCCCAACATGGTGGAAGTCTTCCCTATTTATACTTTTTTCAGTTCTTTGTCTTCCAAATTTGGAATGAGAATTCTGGACCTTCTGAGAAAAAAGTTCTGGGTGCTGTGACGAGATGTGAGACCATATATCAAGGCCTGACCTGGTGCCAGCACTGACAAATTTGTCTGGGGCAGAGTTTATGGCCTCTTTGGAATGGGAGGAGTCTTATTTTTCCCTATTATTTAAGCAAGCAAGCATTTATGAAAGCCAAAATAGCAGGATTAAAATTTCAAACAATAGTTTTTACACAAAATGGAGATTACTATGTTTCAACTTTGAATATTTCTTACCATGTCCTATTCTACAAAGCTCATTTAGACTTGAAGGCCAGATAAAGAGCTTCACAGACAAGAAAAAGCTAAAGGAATTAATAACCCCAATTGGGGCCAGGACAGCCAACCTACCATGTTCCCACCCCCTAATGACCTGATCTGATCAGCCCGAACAGGGCAGCCAGCTGGATCCCATTTGGGCATGAATTCGTGCACCAGGCCTCTAGTAAAAATATACTAAATAAAGTAAAATAAAAACCACCATTAAATGGCAAATTAAAAACGCCATGACAAATCAAAAGGAATGAAAGTGGGGAGAGAAGGCCCAGAGATCAGGTGCTCCCAGGGTAGCAGGAAGACTCGGCCTTGCCCATCACATTATGTCACTCACAGCAAACCATTGATGGCCTCTGTGGTTAATGGTTTGTACAGTCATTCATTGACCATTCACTCACTCTGCTATGTGCACTGCCTCCTTCACCAACCCTGGGACAGGATGCAGGAGATCAAGGTCAGACAGGATATTGCAGGAGAGTTGACAGCTTGGACTGTGTGTGGTATTACCAGGGATTCATATCACTGTTACAGAGAACCGGAATAATCAAACAATTCTCAGAGAGTTTGGAGTTACATTTATTACGTGTGGGTCCAGAGGAAAATGTCTCTCAAATTCTGGGCCCCAACATGGAGGAATTTTTCCTATTTATATGTTTTTACCTTCTTTGTCTCCCTAATATGGGATGTTTCCTGCCCCTTTTGCAAGTTCTTAAAGAGCCCCTACATGCTGGAGCCTTGAGACCTCAACCAAAGGCCTGGCCCGGTGCCAGCACTGATAATTTTGTCCAGGGAATGTTTAAAGGCCTCTCTGAAGTGGGAGTAGTCTTATTTTCCTTATTATTTAAGCAAGCATTCAAAGAAGCCAAATAGCAGGTTTAAAATTTCAAACAGCAGTTTAATATAAGATGGTTGCTTCATCACCGGCGCGGAACTTGCAAGATCAACAGAACAAAGGGAACGTCCCATGGCCTCCCCATGCCTCAGTTTCCCTCACAAGAAAACAAAATGCACTTCTCTAGCTCTGAAGCTCCAGGATATGAGTCTCACCTTCCCCAGACAGGAGCCCTGGAGACCAGTCCTTCCCTAAAAGAGGTGTGGGTGACCCCAGGAAGCAACCAGAGGAAAGGGGTCAGACCTCTGCTACCCTTTAACAAAAGCTTTTCTGCATGTGTGTCTCTTCAGATAGCTCTGGGGCTTTAACTCTTGCAGCCCCTCTGCAGGATCATATAGCGACATAGTCACAGTGACAAATGCACAGAGGGCCCTGGAGCCTCCTGGGTTTGTGAAAATGGGGACCACACACATCAGCTGCAGAGACGGTCCCAATCCAGTTCTGCTCCCCGGGTAAGGGACGGACCAACGCCTGGTTCTGACCTATGAAATGCTGGGCTGGCTCCAGGTGGACACTGGCTGGGTGGCAGGAATGACTCTTATTTTCTGCAGAAACAGGAATGGGACAGCAGATGATGACAGCCTCTGCCACCTCCTCCCAAGGCAGGCAGCTGGGCTGGGCGGAAACCACACCTGGTTACCCTTTAGAAGGGTGTTAACATAAAAAACATTGAAATCTGTAAAGAATTCTTGTGAGTTTATTTGAGACAAACTGTCGACATATGCTGGGGAACAGAACTTCAATAAATTGAGATAATGCTCCGGAGAATGGCGGGTTACATCTGTACACATTGCAATCAAAGGAAAGGGATGTAGGTGGGTTACATGGAATCCTCTCTAGTGGTCAACTAGAGAGGTGAGAGAAAGCAAAGCAGGGAAACCCCTGGGATTGGATTAAAAGTAGAATGATGGAAATCCCTGGGATTGGATAAAAAGTGAAATGATAGACACATACTTAGGTGGGTTCAGGAGCAATTAACAATGAAGGAATTTGTGGTATCTGTCTGGTGCCCAGCACATTTGGTTATGCCCCCGGGGCTCCAGAACAAGGGAAGTTATAACTTACCCAGACATTTCAAGGGTATGTTATTATAGATGCGAAAAGATACATAGGCTGTTAAGGTAAAGGTTGACTTTGTCAGTGAAGATACCGGCCTAGGATTTAACTACCCACCATAACTGCTTGTAGTTAATTTCAGACCATCCTTTGTGGTTCGTTTAGGTCTCTGCCTTTGTAAGACCACCATGTAAGCCTTCCCTGAGCTTGTCAGGTTAGCATGTGGCCCACTTTATCCTCAAGGGGTAAGGGGGAGGCTGAAGGAGGGCTTTGGGGCCAGGTGGGCATCCAGCTGCCCTAGGCGGCCTATTCCCCCTGCCAGTCTGCAGACGGGTCCCCTCTGGTGGCCACACTGCACAGGTTGAGCCCTCCAGGAGCTGGACTCCAGCACAGACTCAGTGCTAGGGCATTTGGGAGGGGTGGGAGGCAGGAGGCGGTGGGAGCAGGGGGTGGGGGAGTAGATAGGAATGGGCTGAGTGCCCACCTGTGTCCAAGGGGCCAACCCATCGACCTCTCCCAGACTGGTTTGAGGACCCTAGGGTAGCAGGCAGGACCTGAGGGACTAGTTACAGGCTGGGGCCTGGGCTCAGCAGGTCCCTGGAGCTGTAGGGGAGCACTGAGGTGCTGTGTGCTGAATGGGGCTCCAGGGGATGAGAGATGCTGCCACAGAGGTGGGTTGGCAGGAGGTTTCCTGGATGAGGTGGCACAGGGGCAGAGACACATCTCACAGAGTGAATGCAGGAAATCAGCCAGTTTAGAGACCCCTGAATCAATTTCTTTTCTAAATAAAACCAAATCTGCCAGAGCAGCAGGCAGCAGAACCTAGAACCAGGAAAAATAATGGTACTTTGGAATCTAAGCCACAGAAGTCAAGGGATGCAGGGCATTCATTCTCCACACAAGGCCCTTGCCCCAACACAGTGGGACTCCACCAAGGTTAACTACCAGCTGGGAGGGACTGAGGGACAAAGAGAGCAGCTGCCCAGAGGCACAGGTGCAACGACAGAATCCCTGTTTGCTGGGGGTGGAGGAAGGAGGTGAGGAGAAGGGTGAAGTTCATCACAGCAAATGGCCAAGGATAAGGGGCCGCTTACATAGAGATCACAAGTAAAGGAGGCATAGGCTGTGGGCAGCCCAGGGTTCCATTTTTAGCTCTGCCCTTTTACTGCTGTGCCCTCGAGAAAATCACTTGCCCTCTTTGTCTGCAGTATCCTCATCTGTACAATGGACCACAGTTGCTCCTCACAGAGGAGTGTGGGGTGATATTGCGTGTGTCCCACTTGCCATGAGGGCTTGCTGTTCCCAAATCAGCAGCCCTGCCTCACCACCTGTCCATTCACAGCCTTCTGGGGTCTGCACAGGTCGCTCTGGACCTCTTGCATGGACTCTGGATAGGCCACTGTTCTCCTGTCTCCTTTCCAATCCCAGCTGTCACAGTCCCAGCAGGAAAGAAATAGCATGTGCAATCAATTTTCTGGAGGGACTTTGGCAGGGGTCCTGTTGACAGGAGTGAGAGGAGGACAGATGGCCAACAAAGAGGGTGGCACCTGGGAAACAGGGACCATCCAAGGACTCAAGGGGGCGGTGCTACATGAACATTCAAGAAAGGCAAGTGAACAAGGGAGCAGGGCCACTAGGTCAAGCAGGAGTGGTCATGTGAATAGAGGTGGGGCCACGTGATCAAGGGGGTGGGCATGTGACCAAGAGGCATGGCCTCATGATCACCCTGCAGTGGGTATGTGAACAAGGTGGTGGGGCACGTGAACATGCATGAAAAGTCATATGAGGATGGAGGAGGGGCCACATGATGATTGAAGGGATTCATCCCATAGCCCCAGAAGCTGAAGAGGCAGGAAAGACTCTCCCCTGGAGCTCTTCAAGGGAGCACAGCCCCAGCCACCCTGATTTCAGATTCTGGCCCCAGAATGGAGAGAGCACATTTCCTGTTTCTTTAGATCAGTCTGTAGTCATTGGAGCAGCAGCCCCAGGAAATAGACCCCTCCTTCTGCAGCTTTGACAGGGTTTGGGGGACAGCAGAGCCCTGCGCTCTGGCAGGGGAGACCCTTTTAGACAGGCTCACAGGGAGATTCATCCCTGTGTCTGTGCCTCGGCCTGTTACCCACTCCCCCAGGGGCTCCTCAGCAGTGACTGTGCAGTGGGCACACCAGGGCAGGCTCTAGATGGGAAGTGAAAGCTATGTGGCTCAGGGATTCCTCGCCTCCTTGTGGAGCCCCCAGCTGCAGGATGCTGCAAGGATACTCCTCAGCCCTGTCCTTACCTCCCAGGCCTTCTTTCTAACAAGTCCAGCCTGAGCCTCAGCTTCCTGGAGCACCTGGGTTGACAGGAGCCAGCAACTGGGCAAACTTGCAAGGGCCTGAGGGCTTACCACTTCAAAAGGTTTTCCCACTGAATACTTTCTGTAAACGGAGCCTTACCTGACTGCCATTACATAAGACAGATGGAAACTAAGCTGCTTGGGGCAAGGTGCTGGGTATTGAACAGGACTGGGAGACCAAAGTCCCCTTTCTCTTTTAGCTCTGGGTCCTGGGAAGATGGGAATTGGAGTTGGTGCTGAGGGTGGGATAGGGCAGCCAGGAGAAAGGGAGAGCCCTGAGGAGACTCCAGTGGCTGACATTTACTAACTGGTACAAAAGGGCTTCAATGTTTTCAGGACTGCGTGTTCATGCCCATGTGGCTGGGCCAACCAACTCATCCTTCACAAGAAGTCAGTCTACACACCCCAAAAAATGAAAATATGTCCTAGGAAAAATCATAATGACTTTAATCTTTAACGTTCTGACAGTTTTATTTTTTTAATTGTGAAGGAATACTTTAGGGGAAATATCTCTTGTCTAGAGGAAATATTTATATGAATTAAACAATTCCATCAATTTCTCTTTTTCTTTGATGAAATTCAAGTAAAATTAAATTTAAAACTGTATCTGAAGTATGGTTGTTAGATTTTATAAAAGTATCTCTACCCATCTGTTCATTAAAAAAGAAACAAGAATTCTGTATCTAATGAAAATATCCTTAAAGCAAAATAAAGGTGCTTTTATTTGAGGCCTAGCTGGTTTGGCTCAGTGAATAGAGGGTAGGCTCTTAGAATGGATGTCTTGCATTTGATTCCAATTAATGGCATGTACCTGGGTTGTAGTGTTATATTATAAATCAGAGATGTCTTTATCAATAAGCCAAATTAATTTGGAGTCTTTCATTACTTTGCTAGCACTAGCAGGGTCAGAATAAAATGTCTCCATCAAATTCTGGCTCCAACATGGTAGAAGTCTTCCCTATTTATACTTTTTAAACTGCATTCCAAATTTGGAATGAGAATTTCGGACCTTCTGAGAAAAAGTCCCTGGCACCAGCACTGACAACTCTGTCTGGGCAGAGTCTATGGCCTCTCTGGAATGGAAGTAGTCTTATTTTTCCCTATTATTTAAGCAAGCAAGCATCTACAGAAGCCAAAACAGCAGTTTTTTACACAAGATGGATGTTACTATGATTCAGTAGGCTCCAGCCATGGCCTGGGCAGAGCGAGTGTGGGAGGTGACCAATCGATGTCTCTCATATTGATGTTTCTCTCTCTGTCTCTCCCCACCACCTTCCACTTTCTTTAAAAAGTAAAGGAAAAATATTCTGAGGTGAGAATTTAAAAAATAATAAAAACGCAATGTGTGAAATAAATCCATTGGATAAGATTAACAAAGAATTAGATATTGAAGAAAAATATCAGTTACTGGAATGTTCTTGAAGACATAGTAACAGAAACTATATAAATGGAAGCACAAGTCCTGACCTTTTTGGCTCGGTAGATAGAGCATCAGCCTGCAGACTGAAGGGTCCCAGGTTCGATTCTGGTCAAAGACATGTACCTTAGTTACAGGCACATCCCCAGTAGGGGGTGTGCAGGAGGCATCTGACTGATGTTTCTCTCCCATTGATGTTTCTAACTTTTTATCCCTCTCCCTTTCTCCCTGTAAAAAATCAACAAAATATATATTTTAAAAAGAAAAACTGAATCACAATAGAAAATAAAAACACTAAAAATAAATAAACAAGGACAGAGCAAGCTGTGGGACAATATCAAATGGCCCAGAAGAGGAGGAAAGCTGGGAAGCAGAGGGGGGCAGGAAAAATATTTTAAACAGTAAAGGTTGAAATTGTTCAAGTTTGATAAAAATTCTAAAATCACAGTTCCCAACAGCCCACAGACCCCCCCAAAAAAAAAAAATAAGCAAAGAAGATCATACTAAGACACTTATACTCAAACTGCTGAAAACCAGTGATAAAAAGAAAATCTTTAAAAGATGCTTTACATACAGAGGCAGAAGGAATTACTTTACACTTTTTATAAGAAACAACTCATCTGTAAAGAGTTAAATGAAGAAAATTTTGACCTAAGAGTTCTGTATATAATGAAATTGACCATCACTCCAAAACAGAAGATGGCTGCCCCCATGTGGACACAAGATGGCTGTCACAAGATGGCAAGCAGGGGAGGACAGTTGGGAGAAACCAGACCTGCAAGGGAAGGCAGTTGGGGGTGATCAAGCCTGTAGGTGAGGGCATTTAGGGGTGACCAGGCTGGCAGAGGAGGGAAGTTGGGGTGACCAGGCCTGAAGGGAAGGGCAGTTGCAGGGGGGGGGCAGACCTGCAGGGGAGAGCAGTTGGCGGGGGGTTGGGGGAGGGAGGACCAGGCCTGCGGGAGAGGGCAGTTGGGGTACCAGGCCTGCAGGGAAGGGCAATTAGAGGTGACCAGGCCTGAAGGGGAGGGCAGTTAGGGGTAACCAGGCCAGAAAAGGAGGGAAGTTGGGGCAACCAGGTTTGCAGGGAAGGGCAGTTAGAGGTGACCAGGCTTGTAAGTGAGGGCAATTAGAGGTGACCAGGCCTTCAGGGGCAATCAGGAAGGCAGGCAGGCGAACAGTTGGAAGCCAGCAGTCCTGGATTGTGAGAGAGATATCCAACTGCCCGTTTAGGCAGGATCGGGCCTAAACAGGCAGTTGAACATCCCTTGAGGGAAGTTAGGGGTGATTAGAGAGGATGCAGGCTGTGCTGAGACACAACCCGCATGCACGAATTTTGTGCACTGGGCCTCTATTTGTACATAATGCTGCAATTGCAAATAATGCTGCAATGAACATAAAGAGTGCATGTTTTTCATCTTTTAGAAATGATAACTTGCCCTGGCTGGTGTGGCTCAGTTGGTTGAGCATCTTTCCATGCACCAAAAGGTTGCTGGTTCATTTCCTGGTCAGAACACATGCCCAGGTTGTGGGCCTCTAACCCCAGTAGGAGGTGTGCAGGAGACAGCTGATTGATGTTTCTCTCTTTCTCTAAAATCAATAAACAATACTTTTTAAAAAAAGAATAACTGTGCAGGCTATAAGAAAATAAATACAGCTCTCTCGGGTCCTCGTTTCCAAGATGACCAAGAAAAGAAGGAATAACGGTCGTGTCAAAAAAGGCCGAGGCCATGTGCAGCCTATTCGTTGCACAAACTGCGCTCGGTGCGTCCCCAAGGACAAGGCCATTAAGAAGTTTGTCATTCGAAACATAGTCGAGGCCGCAGCAGTGAGGGACATCTCCGAAGTGAGTGTCTTCGACGCCTATGTGCTTCCCAAGCTGTATGTGAAGCTGCATTACTGTGTGAGCTGTGCCATTCACAGCAAGGTAGTCAGGAATCATTCTCAGGAAGCCCGGAAGGACCGAACACCCCCACCCCGATTTAGGCCTGCGGGTGCTGCCCCACGACCTCCACCAAAACCCATGTAAGGAGCTAAAGTTTTCAAAGAGTGAAGAAAAGTTCTCTGGGAGGAAAATAAATGGAAATTGTACTTCATGTAGCATGTTGAGTGTGGTTTTTGCCAGGTAGAACAGGGATTGTGTATGTCATATGGATTATAATTGCTTTGACAATTATTCAAGCGTGGAATGCCGCAGTCTTTCATGAGGGAGAAGATTATTCCTGTACCTTAACTCGGGGTTCTTTTGTATTTGTATCCTAAGCCTCCCCAGTTTGCATAGCTTTTGTGGGGGAAATGGGATTAAAGCATCTGTAAGCATTCCATTAAAAAAAAAAGAAAGAAATACATATTAGGTGGTAATAAGTTATAAGAATAAAAGTAGGGTAAGAGGACAGCTACTGACTGGTGGTGTATGTACTATTTAATATATGGTCAATGAACCAGCAAGTTCTGTACTTTCTCTTTTAATTATAAGTGGGATCTCATTCTTTCAGTATCACTGCTAGCTCCCAATCCTCCTTGATACCCGCTTCTGGGATAAGTAAGGACTTCACGGAGTCTCTCCCAATGCACCAAGCATCCAGGTGGAGGCACCTGGAGAATGGTTGCTCTGGTCTAGCACCCTCAAAAAAAACACCCTGGAGGGGCCGGTTGGCCCCGGAGAGGTCCGGGCAGGTGGAGCCGCCGGAGGAGCAGCCGGAAGCCCCGCCCCCTACGGCGGAGCGGAGCGGAGCGCACCACCTCCCGGAACGCCGGAGTCTCGCGATGCGGTTCCGGTCGGACTGAACCGGCGGTGCACGCCGACATGGCCGCGCTGGTAGTGAGGGGGGCTAGGGACCTGCTGAAGCGAGCGGACTTCGCGAAGGTCCCGCGGCGACACCGATATAAGAAGAAATGGGTAAGGTCCCGCCGGGAGCCCAGGAGGAAACGGTAGCCACGGCCATCGGCGGCCGCCCGCGGGGAAACTCCTCCCGTTAGGCGTCACTCCCGCCCTCGGGGCCGCCTGGGCCTCGTTCCCCGCCTCTCAGGGGCGCCGCTAAGCCCCCCCTCCCTCTCACTTCTCCGTTGTCTGCGCCCGTGTCTTCCGTCTGCCCTTTTATTTCGCCGCTAGTCTTCGACTCCCGCTTCTGTTCCGTCTGCGGTTACTCCCGTCTCGGCCTCTGTGACTGACGTCATCACCGCCGCCCCCATTCTTCCAGTTACGTCACCGCCTCTTGTTCCGGCGCTAGGTTATCTTCCCCTGCAAGTCCACCGTCCCTTCCTCCCCTCTCCTCTCCCTCCCTCTCTTCCCCTCCCCCCTCCCCTTATGACCTCTTCTTACCATGTAGACTTTTCAGCCCAGCCACCCGCACCCATCGAAAAGGGCCATAATAGCATCTCCCCCTTTCTTCCCGGGTCTCCGCCGCCCTCCGGGAAAGGCTTCTTCTACCCCTTCCTCACCCCCGAGAGGCCGCTGGGATCCAGGAGAGGTTACAGCGATCACCCTGCCCATCCCTCCAGCCCTTTCCCAAACCGGGGGGGCGGAGGGTGCATCCACTCCGCTCATCCTCTGGGCTCTCCCCAGTTCTCCAGAGACCCTTTCACTGGCCTCCCCTGTAGCCCTGGGATTTCTTGCGAAACCGGCCTGCTGGGCTCCCTACCGGAACCGGTTCCCTCCCAGCTCCCACCGCCCCTCTCCCCAACCCTACAACCTCCCCGACGCCTAGCGAGATGTTCTTTTGAACCCTGCTTGCCGATGCTCGGAAGGCAATCCTACCGCGGGCCTGCCCACTTGGGTTCACCCCCTCCAAGCCCGTATTTTGACCGATTCAGATTTATGGAGTCGCCCCCTCTCCATCCGCAGATCCCTTATTACAGCTTGAGGAGTCCTCCGAGAACACCGTGGCCCTGTCCCAGAAGCCCTTACATTGACCCGAACACGTATCTCTATTATTCTGTTCGGTATCCGTCAGCCCTGGTAACATATCCGGTGGCTGGCCCCATGATTTCACCTTACCTTGTTCACGGACCCATGGAATATAGACCAATAATTTCCCCACCCCATTCTCCCAGGGATTTGGAGATCTCACCCCGGTACCCCACCTGGTCCTCGGGGAGAAGTTACAATGATTCTCTTTCTTCAGCACCTTCCCCACCCACTGGCCAGCGTTACCTAGGTTGTCTTAGGCCTCCAGACTCTTGTAAACCTCAACCCCAGCTTGATTCACCCCTTGAGAAAAATTATTGTGGCTCCTTATTTTCTCAGACAGATGCACCTGGCTGTCCTCGCTCACCTCAAGAGGACTCACATCACTATTCCCATCTTCCCCCAGAGGCCCATGTATCTACCTCTGGGAGTCCTTATTGTGGCAGCCCTTTACCAGCTAGGATTATTGATTCTTCTTGCTCACCCCGGTCCCAGGCTTCCAGGAAGCCTTGCTTAGAGTCTCTTTTCTCCTGGGAGACTGATGGGAACTCGTACCTTGTTTCTGGCTCTCCAATTTCTGGTTCCCCCTGTTCCCAGGAACCACCTCTTCCCC
>PVJN01053496.1:0-13720 GCA_004026805.1 Lasiurus borealis | reverse complement strand
GTGTGAAGGGTTTTATTTCTGAATTGTTGTTTTTTGAATCGTCTATTGGACATCTTAGCTGAAATACACAGGGGGCATTTAGATAGACTGGGTGAAAGATTTGACCCGGGGAAAAGGATGGTGGGGCCATGAACTCATAGACTGTAATTTAGTGATGAGTGTAGATGACTACCCAGGCGAGAGTACATGAAAAGTAGGGGAAAGGGGCTGGATTTTAACGTATAAGTAGCCTGACATTTAAAGAATGAACTGAAGAAGGCATTCTCAGGAAGGTAGGAGAGGTCAGAAACATCAGAATGAGAATGAGGAGTAGAGACGTAGATGCTAAAGGAAGGGGCATTTCAAGGGGAAAGGAAGAGTGAAGACGAGATGTGTGAGATGTGATGAGAAATGTCTACTAAATTCAGCAAAGAGGAGGTGATTTGTGGAAATAGTGAAAATAGTTACGAGGTGAGTAAACATAATAGGTTGCAGAGTATGTGGGAAGTGGGAGAGTAGAGGGGAAATAGAAAACCCTTTCGAGAAACTTGTCTGTAAAGGAGAGGAATAAATCCCCACATACTTAAATCCAACTGGCAAAGATCCTTCAGAGAAGGGAACGTTAATACAGGGAGAAGGTAGGACCAGCGGGGATTGAGAACCTAAAGAGAGAAGGAGGATGGTGTTTCTTCATTGGAACGGAAATAAGAAGGGAGCCTTGAACTCCCACACCCAACATCTAGCTCTTTCCTGCTTTATACTCAGCTGGATGCTTTTGGGAGTAGAACTGTGTCCCTCAAAAAGATGTTGATGCATGTGACCTGATTTGGGAAGAGGGTCTTTGCAGATACGATTAATTTAAAAATATATTTTATTGATTTTTCATAGAGAGGAAGGGATAGGGATAGAAAGTTAGAAACACCAATAGAGAGAGACATCGATCAGCCGCCTCCTGCACGCCCCCTACTGAGAATACGCCCGCAACCAAGGTACATGCCCTTGACCGGAATCGAACCTGGGACCTTTCAGTCCGCAGTCTGATGCTCCATCCACTGAGCCACACCAGTTTCGGCCAGATACAATTACTTTAAGGTCATACTGGTCATCAGGGTGAACCTTAAGGCCAATGACTGGTGTCCTTACAAGAGGGATTTGGAGATCTACAAACACACCCCGGGAGAAGATGGCCGTGTGACTATGGAGACACAGACCGAAATTATGTTGCCGCAGAACCAGAATCGCCAACCACCACCAGAAGTGAGAAGAGTCAAGGAAAGGCTCTTCCCAGGAGCCTTTGGAGGAAACATGGACCAGCCAACACCTTCCTTGTGGACTTTTAGCCTCTAAACTGGAAAGATTCACCCTAACGACCAGTATGACCTTAAGTTTCTGTTGTTGTCAGCCACCCAGGTGGTGGTACGTTGTAAAGGAAGCCCCAGAAAACTAATATGGATGCCAAGGCTAGGCGTTCCCTAGCCCAACTCTCTAGATTATGGCTGTACCACCAAAAAGGTATCATCAAAGGGGATTATCTCAAAGGCACCACCAACTCAGAAGAGCAGCTCCTAAAAGGCATGAAGGGAAATATAATCCTTGGGTCCACGGAAGACAATAGATGAGATAAATATGCATCTTTTCTCATCACTCGCTAGGGTGCCTTTTCTGTTCTTTCTGACAGTGGCCAAGCTCACAACCTCCATCACGGATGGTCTCAGATCTTAAAGGATCTGCCCAAATCAGGATGTATCCACCTTTCCGTAGCTCTGGTCCACCCCTACCCTTTACCAGTAAAAGGCTACCTCAATAAGGATGCCTGGGACACATTTCAACCTGCACCAAGTGCTAAATGATACAAAAAGACGAGAGAAATGACCCTTGTCTTTAAGTGGTGGCAATTTGATGTTGACACAAGTGACTTATATGCATGAAATACCAAGAGAATATTACAAATCGGAATGTAATGAGGTGCTAAATTGAATAAGGCAAGACGATAAGGCTGTGGTGCCGTTCTAACTCTGCCTCTATTTGGCCGGAGTTGGTTGGGAAAGCTTTGGGGGGGAGAAGATGGGACCTGTGCTTAGATGGATGCTGGGTTCGTAATGAGGGGGAACGGTAGTTACAGGATCTTCTCCGTCTCGTGCCATCCTAAGCCTGGGATTTTCCGGCAATGCTGGAGGCTGGGATGATGGGATAAAGCACTAAAGCCCTAACAACTCCACAGGGCTCCCGAATCAACAGCGGCAGATACAGACAAATCTCCGGATTCGAGGAAAACGCTCCAGTGCCTTCCCATTCAAGTTCATAGCACCTGGTGTTACCTCCAACACATAGCCTCTCATCAACACCTGTTTGTTGAATGAATATATATCTGAGAATATTAAATGGCCCACCATTGGGAGGTTCTAACATTGTATTGAGTGTTCTGTATGCCTGATCTCTTTTATTTTTACATTTTCATCAAAAGAAAAATGCATATAAAGAGGGAGATAGTTATAGGATGTTTGGTTCAAGAATTGCAATCTTTTTTTTTATTTTTTTATCATCACCAAATTCTTCTTTCCCAGAGGCAACCACGTTTACCTTTTTTTAGCTGATTATTTTGTTTTTTTCTTCCTAGTCTATAAATAATATGCTTAGCTGCTATTTCTTGCATTTTCAATTTTAGGCATTACCTAGACACTTCTGACTTAAAGATGCAGACTTAGGCTTTTTTTGCATCCCTGCCACATCCACGTAAGTACCTGTTCCATTTCCCCTTCCTTCTGATATAATACTTAGACCATGATTCAAGGTTTAGATGTCATCATGGTCTCATAAATGTTGTGAAGAGCTGAGCCATGTAGTACATGATGACTATTTGTTTATTTCTTGAATACACACACACACACACACACACACACACTCACACATACACACACACACACACAAACTATATATATATATATATATATATATATATATATATATACTTAAAATTCTATGACTATTTGTTTATTTCTTGAATATATACACACACATACACACACACACACACAAAACTATATATATATATATATATATAGTTTCTGGAATTGTCTTTTAAACATTTACTTAAAATTCTATCTACTTCTCACTGTGTGGACTATTTTCTTTGGGTCAAGTTCCAGCTAACCTGCTTCATCACTACCTGTCCTTGGGCAAGTTACTTAACCTCTCCGAGCCCCAGTTCTCCCATCTGCAAAACAGGGATGATATTAATCCCAAACCACAGTGCAATGGTGTCCATGTCCTCCAGCCACACACCGCCAACAGCACATTGTGCTCAATCAAGGCTGGGTTTCTGAGCTCCCTGCCAGGAGGGGGAAGGCACAGGAAGGGGAGCCAGGGTGCTTGAGGGGAAGGGTGCTAGGAAGGGCTGTGTTGATGGTGTTAGCGAGGCTCAAGGCTCACCCTCATTCGGTGCTGTCAGAGACAACTCTACAACCAGATGTCTCATTATGCCTTATCTACAGGAAGGGCTGACTAGAAGAGGCTGAAACAAATGGGTAAAGAAAGAACAGTTACACAATTTAGCCCAGAGAGAGGGGTGTTTTGTATTTTTTGTGTTTGGGACAGCAGCCTTGTTTCTGCCCTGTATTTAGGCAAGATGATGAAATGGTCTCGTTTTCATTTTATGTCACCCAGTCACAGAGGGGCCTGGCTGATGTTGGGGTCCTGCAAGACTGCTTATGTTCAAGGACAGAACTCCATAGCCCAGCTGGAAATGCCAGGCTGGCTTCTAGAAACACCCATTCCAAGATGTTAGTGTGAAGCCATTCCCAGCCTCAAGGGAAACGTTTGTTGAGAATTAAATGTGTTACCATTTGTAAAAATCTGTAGAATAATGGCCACCATAGAATAAGCCCTTAGAAGTGTGTGCTATACGATACCGAAAGCATAGGAAACAAGAACAAAACTAGGTAAGGTGAACAACATCAAAATTAAAAATTTGCACATCAAAGGATATTCAACAGAGTCAAAAGGCCCCTGCCAGAATGGGAGAAAGTATTTGCAAATCATATTTCTAATGAGTGATTGACATAAAGCACATGGAAGAACTGCTGCAACACAACAAAACAAACAGCCTGATTATTAAGTGGTCAAAGGACCTGAATAGACAATTCTCCAAAGAACATGTACAAATGACCGATAAACACATGAAGAAATGCTCAGCCTCACTCATCAGTAGGGAAACGCAAATCAAAACCACAATGAGATGCCACTTTACATGCAATAGGAGGGCTATCCTATATAATAAAAGGCTAATATGCAAAGCGACCGAACACAGAACAACTGGTCACTCTGATGCACACTGACCACCGGGGGGCAGACACTCAATGCAGGAGCTGCCCCTAGTGGTCAGTGCACTCCCACAGGGGGGGTACCACTCAGCCAGAAGCTAGGCTCATGGCTGGCAAGCGCAGCAGTGGTGTCGGTGTCGAGAGCCTCTCCCGTCTCCATGGCAGCCCTAAGGATGTGCAACGGCTGGCTTAGGCCTGCCCACTATGGAGAGTGGGCCAAAGCCATCAGCTAGACATCCCCTAAGGCAGTGGTTCTCAACTTTCCTAAGGCCGCGACCCTTGCATACAGTTCCTCATGTGGTGGTGACCCCCAACCATGAAATTTTGCTACTGTTATGCATTGTGATGTAAATACCTGAATTTTCTGATGGTCTTAGGTGACCCCTGTGAAAGGGTCGTTCAACCCCCAAGGAGTCACAACCCTAAGAGCTCCTGGACTGTGAGAGGGCTCAGGTTGGGCTGAGGGCCCTCACCCCTGAGTGTACAAATGTACACCAGGACTCTAGTTTTATATATATATATGTAATCAACAGAGAAGATATCTTAGGAAGGATGTAAGGAAAAATTGGAACCCTTATGCATTGCTATGATAGGAATATCAAATGATATAACTGCTTTGAAAAACACTATGGCAAGTCCTTCAAAAATGAAACATAGAATTACTATGTGATCCGGTATATTCTGAGCATATATCCCAAAGAAGTCGAAGCAGGCCCTTGGACAGATGTTTGAACACCAATGTTTATAGCAGCATCTTTTACAATAGCCAAACATGGGAACAACCCAAGTATCCACTGATGGATGAATAAACAAAAATGTGATATTCAGACACAAAATAATGTTGTTCAGTTTTTAGTGAAGGGGATTTTTTTATTTTATTTTATTGATTAAGGTATTATATATGTATCCTAATTCCCCCATTGCCACTCACCCTCCCACTCATGTCCTCACCCCTCTGGTGCCTGTGTCCATTGGTTAGGCTTATTTACATGCATATAAGTCCTTTGGTTGATCTCTCTCCCTTACCCTCATCCTCCCCTACCTCCCCTCTGAGGTTTGACAGTCTGATCAATGCTTCTCTGTCTCTGGATCTGTTTTTGTTCAACAGTTTATGTTGTTCATTATATTCTATAAATGAGTGAGATCATGTGACATTTATCTTTCACTGACTGGCATATTTCACTTAGCATAATGCTCTCCAGGTCTATCCATGCTGTTGCAAATGCTAAGAATTCCTTCTTTTTACCGCAGCGTAGTATTCCATTGTGTAGCTGTACCAGTTTTTTAAATCTGCTCATCTGCTGATGGGCACTTAGGCTGTTTCCAAACCTTAGCTATGGTAAATAGTGTTGCTATGTCCATAGGGGTGCAGATGTCCTTTCTGATTGGTGTTTCTGGTTTCTTGGGATATATTCCTAGGAGTGGGATTACTGGGTCAAATGGGAGTTCCCTTTTTGGATTTTTGAGGAAACTCTGTACTGTTCTCCACAGTGGCTGCACCTCTGCATTCCCATTAGCAGTGCATGAGGGTTCCTTTTTCTCCACATCCTCGCCAGCACTTGTCATTTGTTGTTTGTGGATGATAGCCATTCTGACAGGTGTGAGATGGTACCGCATTGTCATTTTGATTTGCATCTCTTGGATAATTAGTGACTTTGAGCATGTTTTCATATGTCTCTTGGCCTTTCTTCTGTCCTCCAAAAGGGACTTCTGACTATAACATGGATGAGTCTTGAAGGCATTATACTAAGTGAAGCAGACAGTCACAAAAGGATATAGGTTGTACGATTCCATTTATATGAGGCACTTAGAATAGTCAAATTCATAGAAACAGAAAATGAAAGATAGTTGCCAGGGGCTTGGGAGAAGGAGATGGGGAGTTAGTGTTTAATGGGTTCTCAGTTTCTGTCGGAAGATGAAAATGTTCTGGAACAGATGGTAATGGTAATGGTTGCACAACAGTATGATTGAACTTAATGCCGCAGAACTTGTACACTTAAAAATGCTAAGAATGATACATTTCCTTCTACCTATATTTTCATCACGTTAAGAGGTAAATTAAAAAGTAAATAATATCAAGCTGATCTGTTCCAACTGCCTAAAACTCCTTTCAGAATGGCATTTACTATCCCTAACAGCTTGAGGACCGACAAATGTTCAGTCCTGTTTTACAGATAAGAACACTGAGGCATGGATTAAGTTCAGTTATTCCATATCACAGTGTCAGAAAGTGACTGAGTTATGATTCGCATTCAAGTGGTCTGGACATCCGAATCCATATTTTTAGGAAGACAGTTATTTTTAATTACAGTGGTACCTCGAGATATGCATTTAATTCGTTCCGTAACCTTGAGGCATGGGAAACTATGAGACGCTCGAGTCTCGGTAAACTGGCGGGTCGTGTGCAGCTGGCCATTCGGTGCGATTACTTCTATCTCAAATGTTGCTCATATTTCACAGCAAAAATCGCTCGCTCGTCAGCTCGTATCTCAAAAATCTCTTATGTGAGGGCACTCGTACCTCGAGTTACCACTGTATTATTTTGGGGAGCAGTCTGAGAGGCTTACTATACCCTCTGGTGGAAGGAATCTGTCTTTTCAGTCAACAGAGAATGCAGACATCGCTAAGCAGGGGCTGGGGCCCCATTTTCAAGTGGCCGTCGAATGTTCTACAGAAGCTGGTTAGAAGTGATTGTCGCCTCTAAAAGGATTCCGGAAAAGCTTCCGTTCTGGGCCAAAGCTGTTAGGGCAGGAAACTATTAAGATGTCACACGGAGCCTCCAGGCCATCTCGCCAACCTTCTGTTTGTAACCAGGAGCCAAGGACAGAGCTGGAGAAGCTGGAATGTACACAGCGCGCATCGACCTTGGGGATTTTGTCAACAGCAAGACTATTTGCTGAGCAAGAGTGGTTCCGTGCCGGATGGCATGTCCACGCGGCCCATCCCCAGAGGAATTACCTGCCCATCTTGCTTGTGTGCTCACGTGCACCGTGGTACGGGGGAGCGGCCTCATCCTATCCGGCTGGAAATTGCTAGTCCTCCAAACTACATGTGTATTGGGGACGAGGGCAAGAAAGCACATAGGAAAGAAGAACAGGTCTGATCTCTATGCTACACTGCCGGCCAGGGAGCAGGGCTCTGGAATCCAACAGCCATCAATTCTCAATTCTCAGGTGAAAACCTGGTTCAGGAGGCTGGGTGATGCTCGTTAGGAGTGTGGGTCAGACTATGAGGAGCCATGCCTTTTCCGCTTGCTGCTGGGGCAACATTTCAACAGGTTTTCTAGGACCCCAACAGGTGCTACAGGACCCCAACAGGTACTACGGGACCCCAAAGCATGCTTTTCAGTGTTTGTAGCGAAACGGCGAGGCATTGCTTTGCATGACACTGTAGGGCTCAATTTTGTCCATGGCCTAGAGGGTGGAGTGAAATCCATACTGCCCAGGACAAGGTTTTCCAAACCCTTTCATTTACAGATGAACTACAAAGTTCTACCGTATCTCAGACAGACACAGGTCAAATATAGATACAGTGGTACCTTGAGATACGAGTTTAATTTGTTCTGTAACCTTGAGGCGTGGGAAACTATGAGAAGCTTGGGTCGAGGTAAACTGGTGGGTCGTGTGCAGCTGGCCGATCCGCACGATTACTCCTATCTCAAATGTTGCTCTTATTTCAAAGCAAAAATCACTCGCTCAACGGCTCCTATCTCAAAATCTCGTATGTTAGGGCACTCGTATCTTGAGGTACCACTGTATTGCGTATACTTTCTAAAATAAGTATATTCCCCCAAGCTGGGTCGTGACCTGCCCCCTTCCCCATCATTATGCATTTTTACCCATCATGCATAATAGAATCAGGAAATTAAGAAAAGAAAGGCCATTATGAAAGAGACTAGAGGCTGGTGCAGGGAAATTTGTGCATTGGTGGGGGTCCCTCAGCCAGGCCTGCCCCCTCTCACAGTCCGGGAACCCTCAGGGGGTGTCCTACCACACAAAGTCTGGTCTCCCTCTGCAGGAGGCGACCTGGAGGTCAGGAGAAGGCCACACCCCCATCAGGCCTCTGCTGCTGCCACTGCCCGCCACGAGGCTGCCTGAGCCTCAGCCCCCACAGCCACTGCAGTTTGACCCTCGTTGCCTGAGCTTCAGGTCCTCACAGCAGCAGCTGCCATCTGCTCCCCCAAGGCACTTCCTGGTCAAGTCCCTCCCACTAGCGCACCTCGCAGCTCTCGCAGCTCACACAGCCCCGTCCACCCGCATCGCCTGCTGCACGCACAGCCTCCTGGTGATCGCTCATTACAGCACGAGGGCACCATGGCGTGAGGGCATGACGGTCACATGCCCTTTTATTAGTATAGATTAGTTCATTCACTTAGTAAATACTTAGTGAGCACCTACTATGGCCTGACCCCAGGAATCCTGCCGGGGTCTCTGCATGAAGAATGAAGCTGAGAGGATAAAGAACAGCCTAGAAGGCAGATGGTGAGGTCCAGTGCTCTCTCATGAGGGGAGTGGGATCAGCAGCCTCACATGCACAATGACTTTAAAAAAAGGAGCTGGTGTTACGAGCAGGGTCCAACCATCGATGTGCATAGTAATTGCTGTGAGCTATTCAGGAAATTCTAATTAAATGACAGGGGGCACACTCTGCTTGAGAGGCAAGAAAACTTACAACATGTTAGAGGACAAATTCTTCCCCAAGGCTCACTAATGTCCGTGGAAGAAGTTTCATTAGCAAAACCATTCTGTGGACCCCCCTTCTTTCTCATTCAAACCCAGCCCCTGGCTGGGGGGAGGGGCCCAGGAATGAATTTGTCCAGGAGCCACACTTCAGTTTTCATGAGAGGATAGGAATGGGAACCTCACTGTGGCTGTCAAGACAAATTTGAAACACAGAACGTTTGCTTTCGCTAATTCCCCTAAACATTTAGTTATGAGTGATGATATTAATGGTTTATTGTGTAAGGGACAAGCAGTTGCTATGGTCTTTTATAGAGCAATGGTTTAGGTATGGATCACATTTTGTCCTTGGGCTGTGTTTTGGGGCATGTATGGAATTTTTTTAAAGCTGCAGTGCTTTCTGTGGCATATAAGGAAGGAGGCTGAAAGAATGTCGGCAGGAAATTCTTCAGCATGTGCATGATGGCAGGTCACTGGGAATTCGGCCTGTTGGCAGTAACTCCTATCCAGCCTCACTACGAGGATTGACAGAATTTCCCTGAAGCAGATGATTTGTGTTTCTCTCATGGATGTTGTGTGTATTATTCCTTCTCTGTTTCCCTTTTTGCTTTGGTTGCTAGGGAGCTCCAGTATTTTTGTTGGTCTTAAATAATGGAGCAGGACTTTACATACATGAGCTTCTATTTTTTTCTCTACAATTTACTTCACCCTAATTGTCTAATGAGAGGCCTGGTGCATACACCTGTAGGGTCCCTCAGGCTGGACTGCAAAGATAGGGCTGAAACCGATAGGGCAATCCGACATCCTTCGAAGGGTCCCAGATTGTGAGAGGACACTCTGCAAAGTTGCTGTCACTTGGCAGCTCCTGCATTGAGTGTCTGCACCCTGGTGGTCAGTGGGCATCATAGCTACTGGCCGGTCAGGGGGTCTGCTGGTCAGCTAGTCGCTTAAGCTTTTATATATATTGTAGCTACAGATTATAATTGCTAGTTTTTAAAAAAATATATATTTCCTTATTGATTTCAGAGAGGAAGGGAGAAGAAGAGAGAGACAGAAACATCAATGATGAGAGAGAATCATTGATTGGCTAACTCCTGCATATCTCCTATTGGGGATTGAGCCAGCAACCCAGGCATGTGCCCTTGGCAGGAATCGAACGTGGGACCCTTTAGTCTACAAGCTGATGCTCTACCCACTGATCCAAGCTGGCTAGAGCTATAATTGCTAGTTTTTTTTTTTTAAAAATTGCCATAAGCTTTCACAAATTATGAGGGACATATAAGAAAAGGGATGGAAAAAAAGGGATGGATGAGTTAATAAACGTAGCTCTTTTGCTTTATGATCCCAGGTAACCAAGACAATCATTAAAGGATCTAGACAGCTGAATTCTTGGCCTACCCTAAGCAACCCCAAACTTGCTGGTTTGGATGTACAAGTTTCCGTTAAAATTGAACCAAGACATTGACTTTTAAAAAAGGCCCGGGCACCTTTAACACGCTCAGTTACATTCGGAGGCTCTGCACCCTGGAGAGTTGTCCTCGTCCCAGAGAACCCAGCGGAAGGACCTTGACTGACAGGTAGCGGGTGACATTTCTTCCCTATGTCTGATGCTCCTAATGAGTGTCCTAAACCCCTTCATTTAGACTTTTAAGAAAACGGAAAACGCAGCCTTTTATGAGAGGGGAGGTAAGCCCGGGCATTTGATTACAGTGTGGCCGCCCGCATATTTTCTGCCTCAGGCGCTCCTAGCAAAGCGGGGACCCCATTCCTGCTTGAAAGGCAGCCTCATCATCTCGCATCTACGGGGTCCTCCATTACGCTGCCACTCGGATTCAGATTTTCCCTCCAGATGAGTTATTTCGGAGCGTTTGAGACGATGCTGCTATAACAGCAGAGACCTCTCTGGTGCTCGCCGGGCCTGGACACGGGACGAGCCACCTGCCAGAGCTCAGCTTTGGGGAAGAGGATGCTGGAGGGAAGGGGGGTGCCACGCTTCTAAGCATCTCACCGGGATCCCTGGGAAGGAAGCTCGATTGGCACAGAAGGAAGGTTACAGCGATGGGTCTCCAGAAGGTGCCGAGGTTTTAGTGCCATCCACTAAAGAATGTGTGCCCTCGTAGAAAATAATGACACGGGGCCATAAAGGGAAAGCGCTGCTGCTGCTTCGAGGAGCTTTTCGTGTTGTCCAAAGCGTTTCAGCCGCACAGTTTATGGTGGGCTGTCTTTTTTAGCTCAAAGGGTCTTTGGGCCGGAAATGTGTGTGGTGACTCTCCTACCGATGGGATGGCCTTCGCTAACACCAAGCAATGACAGCAACCATCGAGAACAGCCCGACATCATGTCTCACTGTCATGCTGCGCTGATTGGGTTGGGAGGGGTTTGATTTCACCCGAGAAAGAGACAAAGACCAAACGGACACCAGGGCCTCAGAACACAAGGTCACTGCCACGAGACCAACGTCAACAACCCTGTGTAATTACCCAGTTAAATGTAACACAGCCAATCACATGATCGCTCTGTTACTGTGATGACGCCCCGCGAACGATCCTGCCCCTTTCACATCCAATTCAATTCCGAACGCCCCGGCCCAGCTCTGCACTTTGCATTGTCTGTGTCAAACTCTATTTTCAATCCTTTACGTCAAATGTAAATTCGTGGCAACTGCATTCCGATCTTGAGAGAATCCTCAGTTTGCCCTGGACCCCGAATCCGTTCTGTAGGACACACACGTGCCCTTGCCTGTGCCCACACCCACGCGCACATGTGAGCGCGCACGTATTTGAACTTGATTTGCGCTCACTTTGGTTCAACCAGAGTTCTTGAGGAAGTCTCGACTAAAAACATGGGCATTACACAATTGGTTCTTTACCCATTTAAGGGAAGAAATCATATCAGCTCAGCTCTTGTTTGGGGTGAAAATGGACCCTCAAGTTTTCTGAGGTATTTCGCCCTGTTACAGAAGCTTAAATCACTATCCGTCTTAAGTGAGCTGGACAGATTGGAGCAAGGGATGAAAAGTGGATGATATGTTTGACTCTGAACACATAGACCCATTGTGTTCATCCAAATGAGGTTCCGATTAGGCATAAAGCCAACAGGAATACTCAACCAACACCTTACATTCTGATACGAGGCCCAAAAGAAAGCCGCTCACGCTAAGAAAACACACTAGCCGGCTCTGAGATATGAACTGACCTCTCCTGGAAATCATCTCTGCTCGTGTACCTACAAACGCATAAAGGCATCTACTTTGTAAAAGCTCATCTTCTCCCTAATAATTGTCTGTTTTTAAAAAGCTTTCAGCAGGTGCACCTCATTTCAAAAAGCCTCTTGTCCTTCGGAACACAGCATTCATCGCGATTACATCGTATGAGACAAAAAGCAGCCAAACGTAAGTGAGAGGCGTTCAATTAAAAGGCAACGTAATCACAGCAGCGACAACAAAAAAAGGGGGTTCGGTGGCTAAAACCAGGTTCCGATCAAAGAAGAAAAGGGAATGTGTTTCCGCATATTTTTAATTACACAGAGTTTCCTCAGACATGATTTTTTATAATACATTCCATTAAGTTAACATCCTATTTGAAGAAAGAGCATTTTCCGATTTCATTTGAAGCCCGATTTTGAGCAATTACAGTGTCATTGTTCTGCAGGAGAAAGGTTGAATTCATTTACTGTGTGGTTATGCTAGTTATGATTGATGTCTCTTCTCCAAATGATAAACCAATCACCCCGATGATGTAATGTCATTTTAAGAGTGCCATAATCACATTTCTCCCAAACTAGAAGCTCTGATAAGTTCTAATAAAGATTTATGGTAGATTAAAGGCCTTCATAATATCAACAATGGATTGCCTGTTTGATGAGAGATTTGATTAGGTAATTTTTTTGGGGGGGAAAAAACAATACGAGTTTACTAAATATATCAGGCCTGGCTCTGAAGAAGGGCACAGGCCATCGTGAGTCGCAGTCCATAATTCCATCTCCAGAATGAATCATCGTAAATGCAGTTAGGAGGTCCTATCTCATCGTAGAGGCTGAGGCCAGTGGTGGCGTACAATCGTGGATGGAGCCCAAACGCAGTCTCATCCAGGAAGGTTCTTGGCATGGAAGTTCGGTCCTGCCTTGGACGGGATATGCGAATGGACACCATGAATGGCCAACTCAGAAGATAATTCCAATGCTTTTGAGTCAGAAGCAATTAATTTCGACAGCTGTCTTTTCTTAGGCCACGGGGACTTAAATCTAGATACTGTCTGCTCTTAGGTTCATATAGTTTGTGAACACCTCACCAATAGAAAATATCAAAATAAGGCATTATTATTGCACCTCAGATTTCAAGGTGAGAGCTAAGGCAGTTGCCACAAAATCATCAAAAGTAAGACAGAACCCTGGGACCCGTGAATGTAACAGGCAGTCATCCATCAGAAACAAGAGATCAGACATGCACACCACTGGACGCGTGAGGGTGTCCAGGGTACCTGGCTCTGACCAGAATCACAGGAAAACGAAATCCAACATTCCACTGTCCCTCTGACCTTTCCCTTTAAGACCTGCATGCTCCTGGCTGCAGCCGTGGCCACATGCTCTCACTAAAGGAGGCCCAAAGCCTGTTGAGACCGGCAAAGCCTTATCTGTGACCTTTGATGAACGTATTCTGGAACCATGATGTCACAAAATGACAAATGTATCTCCCCCCCCGACCCCCAATGCCCACCCCGGATGCGCCCCACACCACCTCCCCCC
>PVJN01053495.1:0-13720 GCA_004026805.1 Lasiurus borealis | reverse complement strand
ACCATCGTGCACCCAGGCATACCTGTGGCACTTTGCTCTCATTTACAAGTTAGTCACCAACACTGACTTGAGGGTACCACCTCCCAAACCCATCCTTCCTCCTCCTCTCCAAGTCCTCAGAGCCTCTGTCATTGATTGCCTGAATAACTGCACACCCTCTTTCTGACCCCCCCCCCCCCTTGCCCTTTTCCCCACTGACCTACTCTCCTGCCACTTTCAGTTTCAGGGATAAAGTCCAAATTCCCAAGACGCTCTGGGATCTGAGCACCTCCTCCACGAGCCTGCAACAGCCCCTTTGCAAAGGAGACCTCCCCTTCCCCTGAGCGCCACTGCTCTGCACCTGCACCTGCCTAGTGGTTCCCCATCTCTCACGGAAGCATGTGATGGCTGTCTCTCATCCCCAGGTGATTTGATTCACTGATTCATTTCACAATCCCAATAAGCACTCCTGAGGACCAGGCTCATGCCCTCCACAGCACTGAGTCCACAGAACAGAGCTGACAGGCGGTGGGATGGATGGAAAAGGAGGGAGAGAAGGGAGTAAGAAGGCAGCGAGAGGCGGAGAGATGAGTGAACGGAAGGAGGAGCACTCAGCTGAGAGCAGGGCAGGAGAACTGCGCCTCAGGGGAGGAGCTAGAGACAACTGATTAAACTGTGGCTTTAGAGAATCTGTGGGTTTTTCTCTTCATCTACAGAGAAAGGAGTTGATTCCTGAAAATGCTCGCTCACATCCGCCAGGCTCTTGCCCCATCACCCCCTACCGTCACTTTAGCTTCATGACAACTCCTTACGTCACCTTTCCGCACGGTGAAGGACCCAGGGGATCTTTGGGGCCACCTCACTGTCCAGATGGGGAAAGAGCTTCTTTGCTCAAGATCGCACAGCAAGGGGTGAGCACAGCCAGGGCTGCCGGCCAGACCTGCCACTGTGGCGAAGGCAGTGTAAGACCGACGCCAGGGGGAGGCATGCTCCCAGCGTGGGCGTCCCAGGAGTTTGGATGTGGAGGACAGCTTCAAGAAGGGACCCTGCCAAAACCGGTTTGGCTCAGTGGATAGAGCGACGGGGGTCCCGGGTTCGATTCCGGTCAAAGGCATGTATGTATCTTGGTTGCGGGCACATTCCCCAGTGGGGGGTGTGCAGGAGGCGGCTGATGGATGTTTCCCTCTCATCGATGTTTCTAACTCTCTATCCCTCTCCCTTCCTCTCTGTAAAAAAATCAATAAAATATGTTTAAAAAAGAAGGGACCCAGCATCACCCTCCTCAGGACTTCTGTCCACGCTGTTCACTCAGGCCTCCTGTGAGGCGGTAGCCATGCCCAGGGAGTCCGGGCCTCTGTCTGGCGGCTAGGAGTGAGGTGTCTGTGGGAAGCAGGTGGATAGCTGGGCAGGGTCCCACGCTAACTGTTCAGGGGGAGGGGAGCTGCAGCCAAGAGGGGACCTGCCCTCCTTCTGGGAGGAGGGAAAGCCAGGGGTGGCCTCTCAGCCCAGAAGTTGAGTCTACAGGAGGGGGAAGACTGTGAACCTCGGAGAAGTGGAAAAGGCAGAGTGACTGTGGTGGGAGCTGGGGAAGGGAGCCAGCCGGGGTGGGACCGGCGAGCAGGCCTCAGGACGGCGGGGTGGAGGGTGGTAAGAGGTGAAGAACACCAACTCCCAGGGGACTCCAGGAGTGGGGGGGGGGGGGCTGCAGAAGGTGCCCTCTCTCCCCCGCAGGCAACGGGCTGGATGGAAGGTGTGGGGAGGGGCAGGGGAAGGCCTGCATTTTAGAAAGTTCACGTGGACGTGGGGCAGCCACAGTGCAGAGCCCGGGCCACCCACAGGTCGGAGAAAAAGGGGAAGCCGGAGTCTGTGCCCTGGGGGAGCCTGGCACATACTAGTGGCCTGGCACACACACCCTGGCACCTAGCCTGGCACCGAGGGGGCCTCCAGGGACGAGGGACAAGGGGACAGGAGGATGCTGGGGCTGCCCTTAGGGGGACTGGCTGGAGCCGGCCGCTCTGCGGGGAAAGATGCTGTCACCGTTTGGCTTTTTCCAACTTCCAGCTCCGTCCGTCAGAAACAAAGCAACGGCCACGCCTTGGCCGGACCCCGGGCGCCTGGAAGCCCTCCCAGCCGCGGTCTCTGGCGCCCAGGCCGGGGGTCCCTCCCTCCGTCTCCCCTCCTTCCCTCCCTTCCTCTCCCAAGTGGCCCCCCGGCCACCCTGGCTTCCTGGCGGCCCCGGAAGGAAACTGCCCTCCACGCGCCTCCGGGCGCTTCGCCCCCTGCGCGCCCCGCTCCATCCCCGCCCGGGACCCCGCCTGCAGCCGGAGCCGCATCCTCGCGGCCGCCCCAGCTCCGGAGACCCAGCCCTTTGCTAGGAGGCGGGGACGGCGAGCATCCCAGAGCCCCCGGCTCCGAGCCATCCCGCACCCCGCTGGCCTCACCTGACTTGCCCATGGCCGGCTCGGCACGCTCCGGGGCTCCCGCTGCCTCTGCGCTCCCGGGCCCGCGAGCCGCGAGGGTAGCCCAGGAGGGGCCGGCCCCGCGCAGCCCCTCCCCGGCGCCGCCCGGCTCCGCCTTATAAGGCAGCAGCAGCTGCAGGCGCGGCGCCTGGGGCCACCCGCCCGCTGCCCCGGGGAGGCGCTGCGCATCCTGCGCGCCCGGCGCCCCGCCAGGCTCCCCGGAGGCCCTGCCCGCGCCGGGGTCCGCGGACAGCCCCGGGCGCTCCAGGTGCGGAGCCGCCGGAGCCCCGGGCCTTTGGGGTCCCCGCCCCGAGCTGCATCCTCACGGGACTCGGCATCACGCGCCTCCCGGCTGGTTCTCAGTAGCGTGTTGAGCGGCTGATGGGCGGCCAGGACCGGACCGCTGTGGCCAGAATCGGAGTCTCCCCGCCTCCTCCCCGAGGGCGCACCCTGGCCGGGTCCCTGGACACCGGGCAGGTCCGTCCCCTCCCCGGGACAGACCCTCTGGTGCGGATCCGGGGAGGAGCTGGAGTGCGGGCCCATCTCTGCGGGTTCCAGTCCTACCCATCCTTCAGGGCCGCTGGTCCCTCCACCTTCTTGGCCTTGGGGGCAGTGGCCGTACTCACCGGGCACTAGAGAGCCTGGTCCCCCCAGTGAGGGCCCCCCACCCCCGTGTTAGAAGGGCACCCGCCTGCGGGCACAGCCTCAGGGTGACTCCCCCCAGTAACTTCTGTCTGGGAAAAAGCTCGGTCCATTCTCAGGAAAGGACGCTCGTTTACAAATCTTTCAACAAGTGGGCACATTTAGTTTCTGCTGGCTGGTTACAGGGCAACAGTGAGGTGGGCACTGCCCTGTTCCTCCCTCACCCTGTTACCAGGCAAATACTGATTTGAGTATGTTCAGTGTTAGCTTGTTAGGAAGCGTGGCTCATTCTGAGTCTAAAAAGGACTTGGTGCTGGGCGGGCCTCTGATGGTCTCTGTTCAATTCTCCTTCCCATTTGCCAACACATCCCCACGGACGGTCGTGGCCAAGTGAACCGAGTGGGAAGAAATCCAGTGTCACCTCAAGCATCTCTAGAAAGCTGCTTCCATCTTAGCCAAAACTTGGAGGCTGTGGGGTGGAGACACTGAGCACTCCCTGCACACAGAGGGAAGGCCATCGGGAACCAACAAGTTCCACTCGCATCTCCTTGGACAGAGGTGAAGGCTGCTGAGGCTAGAGAGAGCCTGAGAGTGGGTGGGGGCAAAATCTGAATTTAACGGCATCTCGGAGTTATAGGCCTTAGAGCCGCCTTAGCAGCCGGCACGTGGAAGGGACAGTGTGCGGAACAGAGTTAGGCAGTGCCAAAGCTGTCCCTTCTCAGGAGCTCTGAGCAGGTTGGATGGGGAGTCACTGCCCAGGGGGTCCGAGCTGGTACCCAGGCAGCAGAGACCAGAGAAATGGCAACAAAGAGAGTGTTTGGCCCAAGTTACCATTTCTTTTTGGTTTAATGTCCTATTTAAAAACTCCTTACCTAGTCTAAGGTCATTGAAAGTTTCTGTTTTCTTCCAGAAGTGTCACAGTTTTAGCTCCTACATTCATTTTGATTATTATGGCATGTGATATGAAGTCACGGTTGTAATTCTCTCTTTCTTATTTGGCATATGGGTATCCAATTGCTCCAGTACCGTTTCTTGAAAAGATCATTCTCTCCCAATTGGCCAGATATATATGGCTCTCTCTTCCATTCCATGGATCTATGTATTTTTACACTGATACACACTGTCTAAATTCCTGCAGCTTTATGTAAGTCTTGAAATCAGATAGTATAAATTCTCATTTTTTCTTTTCAAAGTTTTATCCATTTTAGGTTCTTTGTGTTTTCATATAAATTTTGTAAATTACTGCAAAACAAACAAACAGCCTGCTGGGATTTTGACTGGTGTTGCCTTGAATGTATACATGAACTTGGGAGAAACTGACCTCTTTATAATATTGAGCTTGCTGACCCATCTGCATGGTGTATCTATTTATCTTCTTTGATCTCCCCCGATTATGTTTTTGGGGATGTTGCTCTCTATTGAGTTCTCTATTCTTGCAGTGTCTTTTTTAGGTTTAGAAATCAGGGCAATGCTAACCTTAGGAAAGAAGTTGAAGAAGGTTCTCTCTTCTATTATCTGGAAGAGTTTGTAAAGAATTAGTATTATGTCTTCTATGAACATTTGTTAAGTCACCAATGAAGCCTTCTAGGTATGGAGGTGTTTTTCTTTTTCATTTTTTGGGGGTGGAGGGATGGGAAGTTTAAAATAATAAATTTAGCTTTACTAATAGGTACAGAACCATTTGAGTGACCTACTTCTTTGAGGGAGCGTTGGCAACTTGTGTCTTAAAAGGAATTGGTCCATTCCATCCATCATGGAATTTATAGGCATAAAGGTGTTGATAGTGTATTGTTCTCCTTTACTGCCTGTGTGCTGTGTGGTGGTGCCCTTTATCTTTTCTGATATCGGTAATTTGTGTCTCCTAGAGGTTGATCCGTAGAGCCAACCCTCATTTATTTGTAGATTCTGTGTTTATGAAGTTGCCTACGTGCTAGGATTTATCTGTAACCCCAAAATCAATGCTGCCGGCGCGTTGACAGACACCTGAGGACGTGTGCAGAGCAGCGGAAAATTTGAGTTGCCCGACACACGGCTCCCAGGTGATGTTGGAAAGGAGACGCTCGTCTTGTTTCGGCTCCCATACTGTCAACAAGTGACCTCTTCCCAGCCTATTTAGTGTCAGGCTTTTGGCATTTTTATCTTTTTGCGTTGGTGGTTTTGCTGTTTAAAATGCCCACACGGGAGGTGTGGAGGCGCCGTGTGGTGTTCCCAAGTGCAGGAAGCCGTGATGTGCCTGATGGAGAAAACGTGTGCTGGATAAGCTTCGTTCGGGCATGAGTCATCGTGCTGCTGGCCGTGAGTCCGGTGTTCGTGAATCAACAGTAAAGGAGGAAAAACCAAAACAGATGTGCGGGGATGAATGACAATTAGAATGCTGAGTTATGAACGTGGGGCAAGACTGGAAGTCGTGTGGCCCAAGTCCCAGTTCTGTCTCTGCTGCCCAGTAACTGATTCTGATCCAGGAGCTTGAAATGAAGACAGAAATACTTATTTTAGAGGATTTTTTTTTTTTTTTTTTAGATTGAGATGACACTTAACACATTGCGGATGGATCACGAGAAATTTTCCTACTTTCTGTTGTAAGGCTTATGGCCAGTCATACTTTAAAAAGATATTAGTTTGTAAGAACAGGCAATAAATAACATAAAATGCAATGGATATTTGATTTTAAAGCGTGCCCTTAACATTTATGTAAAATGTTTTTTGTACTTGTTCAATGGAAACTTATCTGGCCACTGGGTAAAGCTAGCCATAAAACTACTGGTCCGCTGTGTGTTAAAAAGCACCCTTTAAATGTCACATATTTTTGTGTATTATTTTACGGTCACAGTTTTTATAGGTAAAAACGCACCGTTGTTTCTCTGTATAGATCAAGGCAAAATTCTGCTGACGGTAGAAAACTAAAACTCGCTCATGGAAGGAAACTTGGCCACATCTACTTTCATCTCGTGGGGATGCATATTGAAGCATTCTTGAATCTTTCCCAACTCCACTCCGCACCTCTGGGTCAGCCCCCCCAGACCCAGGTTCTTGGACGGAGCATCTGTTTGGCTGAGCCTGGGTCACATGCCTTCACGCTAGAAAGAGAACTCAGGAGTGTCTGCCCCCGCTTTAGTGTGCACAGTTAGGTACCGGGTCTTCTGTACTCAAATGGTGAGTTCTCAGCGTGCAGAGCAGCCTCACACAGCAAATGTCTCCCGTCTCTCCCTGATCGAGGGGGCTGGGGGATGTTGTTTCTGTCCCCATGGTTCCCCAGAATGTTCCACACTCCACGGCTCAGCCCTTCTCAGTGTCTAAGCTCTGACATCATTACAAATTCTTCCCCAAAGTATGGTTGAAGGCAGCGGTCGTCAACCAGCAGTCCGTGAGGTTGAAAGGTTGGTGACCACTGGTTTAAGGTACAAACTATGCTTTAGGCTTTGGCTCTTGATCTACAGAGGTTTTTGGAATAAAAATTATAATAGCTCAATGAGAGGAAGGCCATGGAAACTAGAAAAGCAGAGGGAAGAAAAACTTTGGCAGAAAATCTCCTTATTTTACTAGGTTATGCTTTCTTTTTATTTTAAATTAAAAAAAATTTTAAAAATATATTTTAATATATTTTATCGATTTTTTACAGAGAGGGAGAGGGATAGAGAGTTAGAAACATCAATGAGAGACATCGATCAGCTGCCTCCTGCATGCCCCCTACTGGGAATGTGTCTGCAACCAAGGAATATGCCCTTGATCAGAATTGAACCCGGGATCCTTCAGTCTGCAGGCCAACGCTCTATCCACTGGGCCAAACCGGTTTCAGCTTAAAAATATTTTTATTGATTTCAGAGAGGAAGGGAGAAGGAAATAGAAACATCAATGATGAGAGAGAATCATTGATCGGCTGCCTCCTGCATGCTCCCCACTGGGGATTGAGTCTGCAACGTGGGCATGTGCCCTTGCCCAAAGGAAACCCAGGACCCTTTAGCTGACGTTCTATCAACTGAGCCAAACCAGTTAGGGCTACGCTCTCTTTCTTATTGCTGTTGGGAAATATATGGAATGGGACAAAGCCAAAGCTGTACTGAGAGGCAAATACACTGTATAAAAAATATAAACATAAGCTTTGAGTTAGACCTACATTCAAACTATCCCTGATCTGCTACTTACCAACCATGTGACCTTAGAGAAATTATTTAATCTCCCAAACCTTAGTTGCAGCAACAGTAAACAGTGTTAATAATACTATTTGTCTCTATGGAGAGCTTCTGAGCATTGCATGAGGTGATTCATTTAAAGCACTTGGTAGCATGCTTGTATGAAAGAAATTCTTGTACAATTTTCAGTAAGTGGTCCAGGAACCTCCTTGGCCATTTGACACATGACAGTTCTTCCTGTGGGGACCGTCTGTAGAAGATACACAAAGGTCAGGCTGTTCTGGTCCCATGAGGTCATCAATGTAAGATATAACTGAATATGGAGTATTTGGTAGATTTCACATTTTGCTGATATGTTGTCTAGTATTCCTGTTAGCATAGAGGCCAAGTTCATCTGTCAGAGTCCAAATGAGAAGGAAAAGCTGTAATTAGATGACATCACTGTCCTTCTGGGATAAGGAAGAGGGAAGTAGGAAGCTGGAAGGGAGAGGACTTGTCACCAGGTCAAGTCCACGGAACTAAACTGTTGATGAGTCTCTTATTGTCCCTCCTTGGTAAGGGAGGGTCTTTTCTGCCTCTCTGGCCCGAGCTTAGAAACCAGGAAGAGAGAAACGTCACTGTCAAAGGGCTGAGAAAAATGTGTAGTGACTTATTATTACTTAATACTTTCTTAATTTGAAAGTAAAGCCCTTTAATGAAAATTCCTCCTAATCGGTATCTGTATTGATATGGATGGAATGTTTGTGTTCCCCTAAAATTCTTACGTTGAAACAATCCCCGATGTGATGGGATTTGGATGAGGGTCTTTGGGAGATGGTTAGGTCATAAGGTTGGAGCCCTCACCAATGGGGTTAGTGTTCTTATAAAAGAACCCCTGTCTGGCCATTGTGGCTCAGTTGTTGGGCATCAATCAACCCATGAATCAGGAGGTTACAACTGGATTCTCAGTCAGGGCACATGCTTGGGTTGTGGGCTCCATCCCCAATGGAGGATGTGCAGAAGGCAGCCAATCAATGATTCTCTCTCATTGTTGATGCTTCTATCTCTCTCTTCTTCCTTCCTCTCTCTGAAATCAATAATAATTTAAAAAAAAATTTTTTTTTTTTAAAGAAAGAAACCCTAGAGAGCTTCCTCTCCCTTTCTACCATGTGGCGGTACAACTAGGAATGAGCAGTCTGCAACCCAGAGGAGTGCTCTCACAGAACCCAGCTATGCAGGCACCCTGATCCAGACTCTAGAACTGTGAGAAATAGTTTCTGTTGTTTATAAGCCACCAGCCTATGATACTTTGTTATAGCAACTGGAGCTAAGATATGTATCTTAAAATTCTGAACCTTATATATACTGACTTATAATAAAAATAACCTATTACCTGCCAAGACCGGTTTGGCTCAGTGGATAGAGCATCAGCCTGTGGACTGAAAGGTCACAGGTTCGATTCCGGTCAAGGGTATGTACCTTGGTTGTGGGCATATCCCCAGTGGGAGGTATTCAGGAGGCAGCTGATAGATGTTTCTAGCTCTCTGTCCCTTTCCCTCTTCTCTGTGAAAAAAAAAAAATCAATAAAATAATTATTTAAAAAAATCTATTACCTAATTTGGAGCCTACAGGGAGAAGACTCTTTCCTGATCTTTGATTTAAAAAAATAAAATGAGCCCTAGCGCCGAGACCGGTTTGGCTCAGTGGAGAGAGCGTCGGCCTGCGGACTGAAAGGTCCCAGGTTTGATTCCGGTCGGGGGCATGTACCTTGGTTGCAGGCACATCCCCAGTGGGGGGCGTGCAGGAGGCTGCTGATCGATGTCTCTCTCTCATCGATGTTTCTGACTTTCTATCCCTCTCCCTTCCTCTCTGTAAAAAATCAATAAAATATATTAAAAAAAAAAAAAAAGAGCCCTAGCTGGTTTGGCCTGCACAAGCTCGGGTTGCAGGCTCAATCCCCAGTAGGGGGCGTGCAGGAGGCAGCCGACCAATGATTCTTTCTCATCATTGATGTTTTTATCATAGCCTTAAAAAAAAAAAAAAAAGGAAAATGTCACTGCTTATCTAAATAAATATAGCTGGACCCAGTTAGGTTTACAAGCAAGTTCTGTCAAACTTTTGAGAGACAGATGATTCTGACACCATTTCCATGTTCGAAAGCAGTAATTTTCCACCAGTGTGCCATGAATATTTGTTTCTTTTCATTTTTTGCCACGGATATTTTTAAAACTAGTCAGGGGCACTGACCTCTTTTTCCTCATATTGTCAAATTTAAAAAATGACAGTAGCTACCAGAACAATAACGCTCTGCTTTGAATGAATCAAAATTATACCTTTTTTGTTGCTGTTGTTATACTGGCAAAAAAACACATTTTTTGGTGTGCTGCAGAATTTTAGTAATTAGTTTATGTGTGTCACGAGATGAAAAAGGTTGACTATCACTGTTCTAAAACATAGAAAACCACCCCTGTTCAATTCATGAAGCTAGAATTATCCTGATTCCAAACCCTGAAAAATATAGCAAGTACAAAAAAAACCATAGTGAATATAACTACCAAATCTTAGATAAAATACCAACAAGTTGAATCTAGCAATGTACATCATGGCCAAATAAAGTTTATTTTAAGGGAGTAGGGATGGCTTAATATTAAGAAATATATCCAGAACTTATAATAAAACAAAGAAAAATATAATGTAAATGCATGCTGAAAATATCTTTGATACAATTCCATATCCATAATGAGTTGCATTTTTTTTTTTTTTACTTTCCCTTAGCAGAATAAAAAGAAGCTTCTTGAAACAAACAGTAAAACACATCCGACTGTTTAACAGTAAAACAATGGGACTTGGCCATTACAATCGAGAGCATAACCAACGTTCTTGCTGTCACCACTATTACTCAACATTATTCTGCGAGTTTTAGCCAATCCCAGGACAACAAAAAGAGAGAGGAAGAGTAAATATTGGAAAAGAAAGAGCGTAGTTTTCATTATGACTCCTCCCTGGAAAAACCTAAGAAAATCTATTAAATGAATATTAAAAAATTTTAATGATAGCCAGACCCAAGAAAAGTATATAAAAAAAAAAATCAATAGCTTTCCTCACATAACATCAATAACCAGTTAGACGGTATCGTTGGGGAAATACTGACAAAAGCAGTAACAACCCATTTTAAAAGCAACCAACTACAGACTCATTTTTCTAGACACATCGCCAAGTGTATTCTATTCTAGGCGTGATATCCCGCCCTCGCGTGTCAGCCTGGGCTGCCTTAGGAAGAAAAGGAGCAACTCACCGTGATGAGGGATGCTGTCCTCGCTGATGAGGAAGGTGGTCTGGTCCACAGCGCCCGCCTGGCCCACACTTGGCCAGAGGCTGGTCCTGCATTTCAGAGCCAGCAAAGCCTGAACGGAAGAGGCTCCTGCCACAGCCTCAGCGGGCAGCCCGGAGTTCTGCTCTGGTCGGCAGCACTGGCCACGTTTGTGTGACTCAGGAGCAGGAGCTGGGAGAGGCTGGAAACATGGGCCTGGAGAAGGCCTGGGAGAGAAGATGGAGAGGAACTAAGGAGGCGGAGGGAGGTCCGGAAGGAGCGTTCAATGGAGCATCTCCAAAAGTTCAAAGCAAGAAGCCTTCCCCACCTTGGGCTGTGCGCGGGCATGACTGGCACCACGGTCACATCTCCTGGCCCTCTTACTGGGCACTGGCCTGGCCTGCTGTGCTGGCATCTTCTTTTTGCTCCACTTCCTTCCCTAAATTGATTCTCCACCCTGCTCTCTGCCCAGAAGGCTGACCTGCAAGGTTACTGCAACAGGTTTCCTTTTCCTCTGGTTTCCTCTGGCTTCAGCGGTGGGACCAGACCGAGGGAGGAGGGCCGGAGAACATGCTGGCTCCACGCAGCGCCTCACCCCACCCCACCCCTTTGGGTTTCGGGGAGCTCATGCTGGCACACTCCCTGTGCTTTCTTATATCTGCTCACACCCGTGTAATTAGTCTCATTAGGAAGCCTTCCTCGAAACACCCTAATTTGGGTGGCCCACCTAGTTGCCTGCCAGACCCTGACCAAAATAAATGCTTGCCTGACTGCTCGGTAAAGAGACTGCTCACGTCTCCAGCGGACGTCGGAGGGAGAGTGGTCTGGGGATACCAGGTGAGGTGGTGCTTCGCCTGATTACCCAGTGAGATTCTGGCCAAGGTGGGGCTTCCACCTGGGAGTCGTTAGCAGGCCCCTGCCAGCCAGCAGAGGCCACCCCAAACGTGAAACCGTGTTCCTGAACTTCCCCTGTCGGAGCTCCAAGTAACTACCGCTCCCACGGTTCAGAGGAGGGGCCCTGTCCCAGTCAGGTGCAGAGATTAATGCCCAGGAACGGGCTCTCGGGATTCTGCACCCACTGGTGGAGTCAGGCGCACCATGGGTGACTTTATTCTTTGCGTATACTGTATTTCCAGGTGTTTGGGGGAATGCCCATGTTATTTTTGTAATGAGAACACAATGGTTTTGGAAAAAAGAAGAGAAGGTGGAGGCGTGGCAAGGGTGTTAACAAACTTCCCGTGTGGTGTGCAGATTCCTGCCTTATCCTTGCCCTCCCCAGCCTACCTTTCTGAGAACTCCACCCGACCTTGGACTTGGCATTTGTTCTCTCCCCGCATCATTTTGCTCTGGGCCGGTGAGAGGACCAGGTGAAACGTGCCGTGTAAACGAAAGTGCTGGAGAGCTGGTCGACTTTTATGATTCCTGTTGCTCTTTGGTCCCACTGATAGTCAGACCCCACCCAGCGGGATGCCTTGGTCTGCTGAGCCTGTTCTCCTCAGCTGACCCCTGGGACTCTCTGGCAAGGTTGTCTCCATCCCTGAGAGGCGCTCGCCCTGCCAGCTGCCCGGGCCAGGGAAAGGCCAGACCTGCTGCAGGTGCTGGCTCTGCCCTCCTCACTGTGGGAAATTGAACTAGTATTTCTGCTCTCTGGGCCTGGTTCCCTGAAGGGACAGAGTGGAACCTAACCCTCCAGCTTCAGGATTGTTGGGTTGGAGGAAGGAATTTCCCTCTGTTTCCCCTTCCCCTTCCCTCAAGTCCCTTCAGCGGCTGAGAGAGGGGGAAGGCTCTGGGCAGAGCCTCAGGTCCTTTGAGAAACAGAGCGCCCCCTGAGGGAGTGTGGGAGGGTGACCCAGGAGCCTGTGGTTGAAGGAAAATCACTAATTAAATCAAAGGAAGGAAAATACATTTTCTATGGATTTTGTCTCAGGGTCATTAGTGTTGCTGGCAGATGTGACTTTCTTCCCCCATTGGAGCTGAAACAGACCCCGGCTGCCCCTGAGAGAGGGGCCCGGGCCCAGGGGAGGCCTGGCACCAGCCTGCTCAGTTGACTTGTCCTCAGTAGAGTCCAAAGCAAATGACACAGCTCACCCAAGAGTGAGAAATGGCTCATTTTAAATGTCCACGTGGCCTGGAAGTACTCACATAACCATATAAAAATCATTTTTATTAAAATATAAAAGTTTTCCAATATATTGCATTGAAGACATTTATATAGAAAAAGCAATTGCAACGAACATGCTACATTGTTTAAGTGCCCACTTTGAAACAACATTTTGGTATAATAAGCATATCCTTGTATATTTCAGAGGGTACATATAATACTGAAAAATACTTCATGTAAAATCTAAGTTTGTGTGCATACAAAAAGTATTACACTGAATAGCTTATTTCAAACTGTGAAACACATTCAAAGTATTCACTTTCTTAGACAACATGCAAACATTTTAACATTTACCTTGGCATTTTAAATATATAAACCATAATTCTTTTATAATTTTATATCAGAAAAGAAAGTCAGACAGAACACATATCTACATTGTGCATGCCATAAACGCAAACATGTCTTCAAAAAGGAAAGTACTGGGTTAATACACATGATTGTCACTTTACAAATATGGCTATTCACCTTCTTCATAATAAAATAGGAAAGTCATGTATTATTTACATGAACTATTAATTATTTCATTTTTGGCAATTGTTTAAGTAGCAGCAATTGGTTTAAAGATTGATGTTTAAAAACTCTAAATTTACCTCAATGAATACTGAAGAATATACATCTGGTTAACATAAAGATGCACAACGCAAGATGCTTTGATGTGATAGAACTTCTCCCTTTTATAGAAGTCACAGAGACATGCTGGTAACCACTGAGACTGTGGATTCTGTTTAGTTAGCTTGCTTTTGCTTATCACAACAGAAGGGCTCCTAAATTAAAGCTGTAAGGTTGCCTGATGATCTATACAACAGTTCCAAAGATGCTTCATCTCCATTTCATACTTTAATGCAGGGGCTCTTCCCTATGCCCCCAGCTTCTACACGGAGTAGGTAATTGTCGGTAAACAAACACACACACACTAGGGGCCCCTTAACACTTACAGGAACTCTAACATGCAGTTCCTGTGATACAAAGCCCACAGTCGAGTGAGTTATCATTCTAAAAAGTGATCGTCTCCTTCTTCAGTGACCCTGAACATATTTTAGTGAGGGACCCACCTAATGAG
>PVJN01053494.1:0-13722 GCA_004026805.1 Lasiurus borealis | reverse complement strand
CAGGACATTTCTCTGGTGCCGGGGAAGAGCTGTCAAGTACCTTACCTCCATTTCTTTTAAATTCTAAGAACTGAGAAGACCAGAGCAGATAATAAATTCCAACATATTTGAGATATTAATGGACCCCTTTTGAGGAGTGATAAAAGCCTGGGGCTCTCACCCTGGTTTCTCTCTCTCTCTCTCTCTCTCTCTCTCTCTCTCTCTCTCTCTCTCTCTCTCAGACACACACACACACACACACTACTTGGTGTCTAATTTTTATGTATTCATATCTCCAGTCCAGTGACTCTGCAGCCTTACACTGTGTGCCCCTGGGCTGAAAGGGTGGGGAGAGAGGCTAGTTAACCTGTTTTTAGCAGATGCTAGCCCTTGGGACTAAGTGTTGTTAAATTACACATATAGTAGACAAGTGACATATATTCATGTAAAAGGCTTGACAGTGGGAACATTTAGAACAAGTAAAACATAAGATAATTCAATTGTAGAAACTAATAGTGGACACCTATTGTCTACAAATCTGTACAGGTCAGAGGTTTACTTTGAAACGGTAAACCAGGTGGAATTTGCTCTTCTCTTCCAGTAGTGAGCAGGGACATTAAACAGTGGTGTTTACTCTGGGGGCAATAGAGTGATCAGTGATCTGTTTGTTTTGGCCTTTAAGTCCACTAGACTCTGCTCAGCTTAATCAGTTGCTACTTATGGGCCCAGCTGATGATCGTGGTACTTGGCTTTTTTTTTTTGGTGAAAGAGTAACGGGAAGTGAAATCCCTAAATAATTTTGGAAGAAAATAAGAATGACACTTTCCAAGAAACTGTGTCACAGGATGGTTAAAGTCAACTGAAGATACTGAGTCCAAACTCCTATGTTCTAGCTTTGCTTTCTGGCTGGGCCTCGGTTTTCCTCTCATGAAATGAGGTCATTGTACTAGGTTGTCTTTCAGGGTGTGTTTTGCTGAAGGGGCCATTAGCAATGGGAGGAGCCATAAAGAAATTAAGTGGAGTCACTTCATTAATTTACGGAATGTGTCATCAATACTTGGTCCATGCTAGGTGTTCTATAATAATGATAGTCATTTACATCTATTGGTGACTGCTACATGCCAGGCAGAGCCAGCATTTTAACATATCTTCAAAATAACCCTAGATAGTAGATATTCATATTCCTTTTACTAGTGAGAAAACGGAGGCTCAAACAGAGAAGTAACTTGTCCAGCATCATGCAGCTTCTAAGTGCTTTAGAATTCAAACCCAGGAGTCTCTGACTCTAATTTCATTAATCCATAGATTGCACATAATGTCCATAGATTGCACATAATAACCAGTACCTGTCTTTAAGAATGGACAGGTAATAAAAGGAGTGCACAGGTAACTGATACACAGAGAAACAATGCTGCCAGGCTCTGTCTGCTCTATTCTCTATGATTCATTGTCCAGGACCTGGTGGAGAGAGTGCCTGCAGGGCTTCCTGATGTGGTGTGACCTCATGGGCTGGGCTTACAGTGCTGTGTATGCAGGACTTACAGGAGATAATGACACAACTAAAAATAAGTAGAAGAATGTTCTGGGTACAGAAAAAGGTGATTTACTTTAATTGCTAATTTAGTTCTCGTAATAACTCTAAGAAGTAGGTATCATTATTTCCACTTACCAGATGGGAAACTGAGAGTTAAGTAACTTGCCTAGTTCACTAAACCACTGAGAGTCTTACCATAAAGAAATGAATATGTAGGAGCAAATGACCTAACCACTAGTTTAGCGGTGGCCCCAGGCAGGGAAAACCAAGACCACATTTTTCTCTTTTTCTAATCTTTGCAGCTGTGATCATGTCTCATCTTTATTTAATGACACTTCTACTACCATTATGTTTCTACTTTGCACTGGGTAGATGGTTTCTAATTGCGTATCTGGGAATGAACTCCACTTCTGGGAGCAAATCTCTCTACCTGAGATCTTTTTTTAAAATTTATAATCCGAATTCCTTGACACCCTGGTGTCCTGACCACATTATACCAAGCTCTTGGAATTCCCCAGCCTTCTTTCCCCCTCCCTAGCATTCCACTTTGTGGCCTGGGAGAAGTCAATAGCCAGAGGGGTCTCTGGAGTGGAAACGGAAGCAGCTCCTGGGACAGAGAAGGCCTATTGCATTTTGCCTGAATTCAACCCTGCCATGAACCTCTAAAACTGTATCCCTGGCCCTGAACTCTAACCCTCTCCACATCTTTGCCAAGCCTGTCCAAGTGTTTTGTAAACAATATGCCAGAGAAGACCAGCTCTTCCTGCCTGCATACCTTCGATCAGGACTTTGTTCCTTTACACATGAGAGTTTTTAGAGTCTACTCAGCTCCAAGGTCAGTGGTTTCTGAAGCTGTTGGCCTACAGGTCAGGTATGGTTGGACTAGGTTGAACATTATACTAATGAGGAAAGGGTTTTCTTAGTTTATTTTGTTTGCAGAATGGATTGCACTGACTTTTGAAACTAGGACATATGGCTTCTAGTCTCTCCCAGTAAATTATAGAAGAACTAGAGGCCCGATGCATGAAATTCATGCACTGGGAAGAAGAGGTCCCTCAGTCCAGCCTGCACCCTCTCAGTCTGGGAGCCCTTGGAGGATGTCCGACTGATGGCTTAGGCCCACTCAGTCAGACATCCTTGGCGCGGAGGCAGAAGAGGCTCCCACCACTGCCGCTGTGCTTGCCAGCCATGAGTCTGGCTTCATGGGAGCGCACTAATCATCATGGGGAAGCTCCTGTGTTGAGTGGGATCAGGCTGAAACCAGCTCTTCAACATCCCCTACGGGGTCCCAGATTACAAGAGGGAGCAGGTCAGGCCAAGGGACCCCACCTGCACCATCAGGGCTGGGGAGGGATGCAGGGGGTTGGCCAGCTGGGGAGGGACTGTTGGAGGGATCCAGGGCATGTCCAGCCCATCTCACTCAGTCCTGATCGGCCAGATTCCAGCAACAAGCTAACCTACCAGGTGGAGTGTCTGCCCTCTGGTAGTCAGTGCACAGCATAGCGACTGGTCAACCAGTCAACTGTCTACCTCCTGGTGATCAGTTCACATCATAGTGAGCAGCTGAGCATATCATCATTAGCATACTGTGCTTTGATTGGTTGAACGGATGACCAGACACTTAGCATATTAGGCTTTCATTATATAGGATGTTTGAATTGAGTAAAAGGAGCCCAGGCTTCCTAACATGGAAAGATGCTGACCATGTATGTTCAGTTATTCCTCATTCTACACATGATATTGCTGTCTGCTCTTGACAGTACCATCTGACTGTAGAGACAGATAAAAGGCTTCCCTTTCATATTCCTCTTCCCTTTCCCCACCTTTCTCATGTCTCTTCTTTTTTTTCTTCTCTTCAGTTAAAAATACATATTCACTTTTCTCCCTTTTCTTTCCTTGTAATGGTTGTAGGAGTTACCAACTGCATGACCAGGTGGTGGGTGTCCCTGCTGGGTTATCTGAGTCTTGGAGTACTACCATCATAATGGGGGAATAGAGCAGTCAGGGAGCCTGGTTTTGTGAGTTTGTGGTGCTGCTACTTATTTCCCTACATCGGTTGGTATCGCTGTGCTATGGCTGGGATGCTAGAGATGCATCTCTGCTACTATTACTAGTCTCTTCAGTGGTACAAGCACCACCAGAATCAGGGGAGGTCGCCAGATTCTTGGGTGCTGATGCTTCTCTTCTTACACTTTACTGGGCTGTGGTGTGGAAGCTGCATCACAACTCCTCCACTGCTACCACATATACAGGGGCTGAAAACGTAGCTGGGCAGCTGGGGAACCAAGGTCTCAGGCACCTTCTTTCTCCTTCCTCTTGTTCTGCCTCCCTACAGTTCCAATATGTCCACCTTTAGATATACCAACGTGTGCATCTCTCTGGTGTTTGAGTATACTGAGCAGAGAAATTTTTGTTGGGTTATAGAGATTCCACTAGATGTAGATTAAAGGGGAGAGACTAAAGAATATTCTGATTTCACCATGATGCTGATGTCACTCCTATCAGTAAGTACTTTAAGTGTAAATGGATTAAATTATCCAATCAAAAGGCAGAAGTTAAAAGAACAGAAAAAGAACCATTGGTTCCAACTATATACACTGTATATAAGAGACTTTAACCCAAAGACACAAACAGATTGAAAATAACGTATGGAAAAAGATATTCCATGCAAAAGAGAGCAGGCCTGGCTATAATAATATCATACAAAATAGTCTTTAAATTTAACAAAAGCTTACAAGACAAGGGCATTATAAATTAAAAGTTTCAAAATAGCAAGATGACATAACAATTATAAACATTTACATACTTAATAGACAAGCAGGGTACATGAAGCAAAAATTGACAGAATTGAAGGGAGAAATTGATAGTTCTACAGTAATCGTTGGAGACTTCAATACTTCACTCTCAATAATGGAAAGAAGAGCCAGACAGTATACAAGTAAGGAAACAGAGGACTTGAACAATTCATTAAACCAATTAGATAAAACAGATATATACAGAACCCTCTGCCAAACAACAACAGAATACATATTTTTCTCAAGTTCACATGGGATTTAGAGGTTAGGAAAAAAATTAATTCTCAATAAATTTTAAAAGATAGATATAATACAGGTATCTTTCCTGACAACAACAGAAAGAAGTTAGAAACAAACAACCAATTTGTTAGCAGAGTCTCAGTCAACCAAAGATGAAATTGCAAGTGAATTTAGAAAACAATTAGACAAATGAAAATAACAAAATATACCCTAACTATGGGACACATCAAAAGCAGTACTAAGAAGGAAATTTATAGTTATAAATACATTAAAAAAGAATAAAGATCTCAGGTCAACAGCCTAATATTATGGTGCTAAAAAAAAGGATAACAAACTAAACTCAAATTCAACAAAAGAAAATAATAAAGATGAAATTAGAAATAAATAAAATAGATCATAGAAAAACTAGAGAACGTAAATCAATCCAAAATTGTGTGCATGTGTTTTTAAGATTAACGAAATTGACAAACCTTTAGCTTGCTTGACTAAGAAAAACAAAAGACTCAAATCAATGAAATCAGAGAGGAGAGTAGGGTATATTACTATGAAATAAAAAGAAGTATATGAACAATAAATAGTACATCAACACATTGGATAACCTAGATGAAATAGCCAAATTCATAGGTAAACAAAGACTACCAAGACTAAGTCATGAAGAAATAAAGGTAGGGGAGGGGAGAGGTAAAGGGCCGAGATCAACCAAAGGACTTGTATGCATGCATATAAGCCTAACCAATAAACACAGACAACAGGTGGGTGAGGGCATAAGTAGGAGGATGGGGATAATGGAGGAATAAGGACACATATATAACACCTTAATCAATAAAGAAATTATACAAAAAAAAAAAGAAATAGAAACTCTCAACCGACTTTGAATTAGTAAGGAGATTGAATCAGTAATTTAAAAAAATCTCCCAACAAAGAAAAACCTTGGACCTGCTGGCTTTACTGAGGAATTCTACTAAACATTTAAAGAACTAACACCAATTCTTCTTAAACTTTTCCAAAAAATTGAAGAGGAGGGAACACTATCTGGTCAGCATTACCCTGATACTGTAGGAAAAGAAAACTATGGGCCAATAACCCTGAGAGCATTCACTCAAAAAAATCTTTAGTAAAATGTTAGCAAACTGAATTCAGCAGTATATTACAAAGTTTATATACTGTGACCAATTGGAATTTGTTCCTGGAATGTAACATATGAAGACGGTTCAACATGTGAAAACTGATCAGTATAAAACACCACATTAATGAATCAAGAGAAAAACCCACATGATCATTTAAATTGATGCAGAAAAAGCATTTGACAAAATTCAACATTCTTTCATTATATATATATATATATATATATATATATATATAGTCAACAAACTAGAAATAGAAGGAAACCACCTCAACATAATAAAAAACATAGATTAACACCACCCCCCCCACCCCGCAGATATCATATCCAGTGGTGAAAGACTGAAAGCTTGTCCCTAAGATCAAGAACAAGGCAAGGATGCCCACTTTTTTACTTTTGTTCAACATAGTTGGTACTAAAAGTTTGATTCAGAGCACTTAGGCAAGAAATAAAAATATTTCTTGTGTGGCTCAGGGAACCAATAGGTCACTAAATTGATTTCTGATTAGAGCACCTGCATGGGTTGCGGGTTGCATGCTTGATCCCCAGCAGGGTGCATGCAAGAGGCAGCCCATCGATGATGTTTCTGTCTCGTTGAGGTTTCTACTTCTCTCTCCCTTTCTCTTCCTCTCTCACTCAAAATCAATAAAAATACACTTAAAAAAGAAATAAAGGCATCCAAATTGGAAAGCAAAATTAAATTATCTCTGCTGGGAGATGATAAGATCTTATATGTAGAAAACCCTAATAATTACACAAAAAATGTTAGAAATAAAATTAACAAATTCAGCCGAAACCGGTTTGGCTCAGTGGATAGAGCGTCGGCCTGCAAACTGAAAGGTCCTGGGTTCGATTCCGTATCCTGGTTGCGGGCACATCCCCAGTCGGGGGCGTGCAGGAGGCGGCTGATCAATGTCTCTCTCTCATCGATGTTTCTAACTCTCTATCCCTCTCCCTTCTGTTCTGTAAAACATCAATAAAATATATATTTTTAAAAAATTAACAAATTCAGCTAAGTAGCAGGATCTAAGATAAACACACAAAAACCAGTCACTTTTATATAAGCCTAACCAATGGACACAGACAACAGGATAGTGAGGGCATGAGTGGGGGTGGGGGAGGATGGAGGAGAGCAATGGGGCTGATAAGGACACATGTAATAATCAATAAAGAAAAAAATTTAAAAAGTCATTTTTCTATATACTAACAATGAAAATCTAAAAATAAATTTAAGAAAAACAATTCCATTTATGGTAGTATCAAAAAGATTCTTAAGAATGATCTTAATCAAAGAGGTGAAAGATTCCAAAACATTGCTGAAAGAGACTGAAGAAGGCATAAATTAATGTAAAGATATCCCATGTTTTGGATTAGAAAACTTAATATTGTTAAGATATTATGCCAATGCTACCCAAAGCAATCTATAGATTAAATGCAATCCCTATAAACCCAATAACTTTATTTTTCAGAAATAGAAAACAAAATCCTAAAAGTCCTATGAAATCTCAAATGATTCTGAATAGCCAAAACACTTTTGAAAAGAAACAAAGGTGGAGTACTTACCCTTCCTGATTTCAAAACTTATGTAACTAATAACATTACATCTATCAAAAGATTATTGTACTGTTCCCACAATGCCACAGTCCTTTCACAGTTCCAAGTAAGGGATGATAAGCAATAGTTCTGCTCTGCATTTGTTAAAAAAGAAATTCTTCCTCACAAAGAATAAATTTATTGCAAGAGAGTGAAAAAAAATGGTATGGTACTGGCATAAAGACAGACACATAGTGAATGGAATGGAATGGAATAGAATGGAATGGAACAGAATGAAATATAATAGAACAAAAGAGAAGAGCCCAGAAATAAAGAGTCATATAAATGGTTAAATGTTTTTCTACAAGAAGCCAAGGACATTTAATAGGTGAAAGAACAGTCTTTTCAACAAGCTGTGTTGGGAAAACTGAATAAAAAACATGCAAAAGAATGAAGTTAGACCCTCTCTCTCACCATATATAAAATTAATGCAAAAACAATTTAAAGACCTAAATTTAAGACCTAAAATTATAAAACTCTCAGAAGGAAATATTGGGCAGAAACTTCATGACTTTGTGGATTTGGCAATGATTTCTTAGATATGACATAAGGCACATGCAACAAAAACAAAAATAGAAAAACTGGACTTTATAAAAATTGGAAGTTTGTGCATCAAAAGACACCATAAACAGAGTAAAAGGCAACCCACATGATGGGAGAAAATATTTGCAAATCAAAGAACTCTAAATATATACATATACATACACATACACATACACATATATGTATATAGGAGTAATACCACAAATATACAGAGAACTCCTAAAACTCCACAACAGAAAAACAAACAACCAATTCAAAAATGGGCAAAGAACTTGAATAGATTTTTCTTCCAAAAAATTGTAAGAGTGGCCAATAAGCATATAAAAAAAAATACCCAAGATCACTAATCATTATGAAAATGCAAATCATCTCTATGAGATACCTTCCCATACTTAGAGAATCTACTATTAAAAAAATCAGAAAGTAGTAGGAGTTAAGGATGTGGATAAACTGGGTCTCAGCACTGGTAGTGGGAATATAAAATGATACAGCCATTGTGAAAAATAATGTGGAGGTTCTTAAAAAAAAGTTAAACAGAATTACTGTATGACTCAGAAATACCCGAAAGAACAGGAAACCAGGTCTTGAAGAGATAGTTATGCTCCCATATATATATAGATTATTCACCATACTTAAAATGTGGAAGTAACACAATTAATTGACAGATGAACAGATAAGCAAAAACATAATACATCCATACAATGGAATATTATTCAGCCTTAAGAAGAAAGGAAATTATTGAAATATACTGCAACATGAATGAAACTTGAGGACATTACTGTAAGTGAAGTAAGACACAAAAAGTCAAATACTGTATGATTCCACTTAAATGAGGTACTTAAAATAATCAAAATCATAGAGCTGGAAAGTAGGGTGATAGTTGTTAAGGGTTGGCAGTAGGGGGAAATGAGGAGTTATTGTTTACTATGTCTAGAGTTTCAGTTTGGGAAGATGAAAAGAGATCTGGAGATTAATGGTAGTGGATGGCCATACAACAATTTGAATGTACTTAATACCACTGACTTATTCACTTAAAAATGGTTAAGATGGTAAACTTTATGTTATTGTGTATTATGCTAAGTAATATAAGTCAGACAAGAGGACAAATACCATATGATTTAACTCATATGTGAAATCTAAAAAACAAAATAAATGACCAAGCAAAACAGAAACAAATTCATAGATACAGAGAACAAACTGGTAGTTGCCAGATGGGATAGGAATTGGGGGGAATGGATGAGAAAGGTCAAAGGGATTAAGAAGTACAAAGTATCAAGAGAGAAACCAAGATGGTGGCACAGGTAAACACCTAAACTTGCTGTCTCACACAACCACTTCAAAACTACAACTAAAAGACAAAACGGACATGACCTAGAGCCAGAGGAAGGCTGGCTGAGTGGAAATTCTACAACTAGAAGTAAAGAGAAAAGCACACTGAGACTCAGAGGAAGTGCGGAAGTGTGGAGGTGCACGTGCAGAGAGGGCTGGCAATTGAGTACCCGGCTGTCTTTTTCAAGTGGGAGGGAGACACAAGGTCCCAACTGCTCTGAACTCCAGTTTCAAGCAAGACTTTGGGGACCCAGACTCTTATGGGGAGAAACTAGACTGTCTGGCATTGGGTGGAACTTGAGGGTGGCTTTTTCTCAGAGGTGCATGCAGCGATTACTGATTACCAAGGGACACTGAGACCCAGGGGCCTCTTAAGGCAGAGCTGTTGGGAAGTCATTGCTGTTTGCTCCATCCTGAGATCCTACCCCACCCAAGCTATGTGCAGAGGCTTTGCATATGAATGGCCTGGTCCTTTGAAATCTAAACTTACCTAACAAACTGCACCTGAATCAGAGAAAGCCAGAACATCCAAAAGAAGGCTTACATTGCTTCACAGCTGGGCTTCATCTGGCAACCTCCAAAATCCAAACAAAAAAGAGGAATCTGCAGATCTCTCCACAGCTCCTGCTCGGTGGCCTCGGGCAAAGTCTAAATTAGCACCTCCTTGGAGATCCAAGAGACAGTATACCCAAGAGTTAGAGTGGGACCATCCAGATTACAATTCCTCATAACCATAAGGGACACACTCAGGGGCAGACTCAGTGAGCATCAAAGCCCCACTGAAGCAAGTCTTGCCTCATAAGGGTGTATCCAGTACAGAAGTTCTCCCAGGATAGACACAGCTGATCCTCACAGCCAATTGGCCTAGAGATCAATTCCTCCCAGTGATACCAACAACAGTCAAGGCTTAACTACAAGATTGTGCACCCAGCCCACAAAGAGGTGCACGAAGACTGTTCACCTCAGGTAACTGGGGAGACTGAGCCACTGGGCCCTATAGGACACCTAGCACACAAAATCACTTTATCAACTCAGGGAAGCAGCCAAAATATGGAGACAAAGAAACAGGTCACAAATGAAAGAAATGGAGGAAAGCAAGCTACTGGAAATAGAGTTCAAAACCACGGTTATAAGGTTTTTCAAGAATTTTCTAGGAACGGCCAATAAATTTAGTGAGACCCTCAAGGGTATGAAAAAGGACCAACTAGAAATTAAATATACACTGACTGAAATAAAGAATAATATACAGAGATCCAACAGCAGACTAGAGGATCACAATAATCAAGACAAAGATTTGAAATACAAAGAAGCAAAAAACACCCAACCAGAAAAGAAAAAAGAATGCAAAAATCTGAAGATAGTGTAAGGATCCTCTGGGACAATTTCAAGTGTACCAACGTCAGAATTATGGGGATGCCAGAAGAAGAGAAAGAGCAAGATACTGAAAAGCTATTTGAAGAAATAATGACTGAAAACTTCCCCCACTTGGTGAAAGAAATAGACTTACAAGTCCAGGAAGTGCACAGAACCCCAAAGGACAGGAATCCAAAGAGGACCACATCAAGACACATCATAATTAAAATGCCAAAGAGCAAAAGACAAAGAGAGAATATTAAAAGCAGCAAGAGAAAAAGTTAATTACCTACAAAAGAGCACCCATATGATTGTCAGCTGATTTCTCAACAGAAACTATGCAGGCCAGATGGGAGTGGCAAGAAATATTCAAAGTGATGAATAGCAAGAACCTACAACCAACATTACTCTATCCAGCAAAGCTATCATTCAGAATTGAAGGGCAGATAAAGAGCTTCACAGATAAGAAAACACTAAAGGAACTCATCAGCACCAAATCAGTATTATATGAAATGCTGAAAGGTACTCTTTAAGAAGAGGAAGAAGAAGAAGGTAAAGTTAAAAATTATGAATAACAAATACATAACTACCAACAAGTGAATCTAAAAATCAAGTGAATTAAAAATCTGATGAACAGAATAAACTGGTCATCTAATAGAATCAGGAGCACAGAAAGGGAGTGGACTGACAATTCTCAGGGGGAAAAGGGGTGAGGGGGTTATAGGGAGAGACTGGACAAAAATCATACACATATGGATGAGGAAAGTTGCGGGGTAGGGGAGAAGGTAAGGGCAGAGGGAGGGAGCTGGGTGGAGGGGAGGTATAGGGGGAAAAAAGAGGAACAACTGTAATAATCTGATCAATAAAGATTTATCAAATAAAAAAAAGATAAAGAGCTTCACAGATAAGAAAAATCTAAAGGAGTTCATCACTGCTAAACTAGTATTATATGAAATGCGGAAAGGTATTGAAAAAGAAGAAGAAGGAGGAGGAGGAGGAGGAGAGGGAGGAGGGGGAGGAGGGGAAGGAGGGGGAGGAGAGGAAGGAGGAGGAGGAGGAGGAGGAGGAGGAGGAGGAGGAGAAGGAGAAGAAGAAGAAGAAGAAGAAGAAGAAGAAGAAGAAGAAGAAGAAGAAGAAGAAGAAGAAGAAGAAGAAGAAGAAGAAGAAGAAGGTAAAGATAAAAAATGTGAACAACAAATATATATCTATCAACAAGTGAATCTAAAAATCAAGTGAATTAAAAATCTGATGAACAGAATAAACTAGCGAATATAATAGAATGAGAGGCATAGAAAGAGAGTGGACTGACAATCCTTGAGGGGAAAGTGGTGTGGGGGAGTGCAGGGAGAGACTGGACAAAAATCAAACACCTATGGATGAGGACAGTTCCAGGTGGGTAAGGGCATGGGGTGGGGTGGGAACCGGGTGGAGGGGATCTATGAGAGGAAAAAGAACAACTGTAATAATCTGAACAATAAAGATTTATTTAAAAAAATAAAAACATATTTTTTTCAAAAGTCACTGGTATACAAGTTCCCTAGGAAAGATAACTTGTTGAGAATGGTTCCCAAATATTTTGATTACAGCTGTGAATCAAAATATTCTAACACTCCTTAGAAGAAATATCAAAGTTAATTAATTTAGTTAATTAATTCTGTGTAAATCTGGAAGGATGTGCAAAGAAAAAATGCTTCATGAAAAATCTCTAGTTCTCTTAAGCTGAAGTCTTGAGCTATTACCAGGAACTTATTTTATTTTATTTTTTAAAATATATTTTATTGGCTTTTTGCAGAGAGGAAGGGAGAGAGATAGAAAGTCAGAAACATTGATGAGAGACATCCATCAGCCGCCTCCTGCACGCTCCACAGTGGAGATGTGCCCACAAGCAAGGTACACGCCCCCAACCAGAATCGAACCTGGGACCTTTCGGTCCGCAAGCCGACGCTCTATCCACTGAGCCAAACCGGTCTCGGCACCAGGAACTTATAATTAATCTTATCTATGCTGGTTGAAAGTACAGATTTTTCATGATTCATGCCCTTAATGATTGAAGTTCATGCTTATTATGATATTGTTATTGAATAAGAATGAACGTGACAACAAAAGCTGATGCAATTAGGGATTTTTATAAGAAAGCCTTCCTATAAAAAAAATAAGTACAAAGTATCAATTATTAGAATAATCATAGGGATGTAAAGTAAACATATAGCCAATAATATTGCAGTAACTATGCATGGTGTCAGATGGGTACTAGATTTATCATGGTCATCACTTTGTAAATTAGGTACATGCATAATCACTATTTTGTACATCTGAATCTAATATAATATTGTATGTCAACTGTAATTGAAAAAAAGAAAAATGATAGGGAAGAATTATAATCCACTGAATAAAAAAGGAACTCCTGAGTCCATAGTGATAAAAACAAATAAATGAAGCAAATAAATGGAAAAAGAGAAGCACTTGTTTACTTTAGAATACCAAATGATATAATCCGGGAATCACTATTTGGCAACTAATATAGTAATAATTGACTCAGGCAAGAATCATCAGTGGGGGTGAAAGTGTGATGAGCAAAATATTAAACAAAGTATTTCCCCACACACTACTCATTAATTTAAAAGATAAATTTACAGTGTAGAAACCTGTCAGACACCACCCTAACCAAGCCAACAGTTTTAACAGAAGCAATAAAGGGACAAATCACTATTGTGCACCTTCTAATGAAATATCCTGAAGCACTTTTGTTATATTGCTGTCAAAAATGCACACCCGGAAACATCCAACAAGCCCAAATTAAGGAGCTTTTACCAAATGCTTTTAAATGCAAAATAACACCATGGGGACACACATCAGCCAAATCCAGAGATTCCAAAGAACAAATGATGTAGTTTCTTCAGCAAATAAATAGCATAAAAGATACAGGGACTGTTTTAGAGTAAAAGAAATTTAAGAGAAATAATCAATGCAACTCCTGGATCTTTTTTTTTTTTTTTAATTTTTTATACATGTTTCCCCATGCCCCCCCTCCCTCCCAGGCATACCCCAACCCCCCCAGTGTCTGTGTTCATTGGTTATGCTTATATGCATGCATACAAGACCCTTGATTGATCTCCCATCTACCCCACCTAACTTTAATCTTCCTGCTATAATTTCAGTCTGTTTGAGGCTTTACTGCCTCTGTATCTATCCTTTTGTACATCAGTTTATAATGTTCTTTATTGTCCACCAAT